>JARHVA010003419.1:1447500-1450000 GCA_037957365.1 Torreya grandis | reverse complement strand
AAAACACACACCTGATAAATTGGAAGAATTGGTTTGGTGAGACAATGGGATCATCCCCAAGGTGTGGGATACTTGCTCTCCTTCGATAAACCTTTCAATAAGGCCAATTCCCTTATATTCTATATATACCTAGTTTAGGACCAATGCACAAACCTAAAAAGAGAAGAATGAAATCTAAAAATATCACTAAACCTAAACTTAACAAGGGGAAAAAGGAGATAAAAGGTAAGAGGGTTACTAGAATGTAAAAGGTGATGCACCAAGAATAGATCGAGCACCTCACCCACTTAATGACATAATAATACTAATAGATATAATGTGAAAACTTCAAACCAAGTGCATTGCATAAATGTTTATCATAAAGGTAAGGCAACATAATTTAGCATTAGGAAGGATGACAAAAGGTCCATAAATAAAACATACATAGACCTGTGTATAGATAACATGAGACTTGTAAAGACTTTTGGTTATAAACATAGGTGTGAATAGAGGAAGGCAATGAAAGGGATAAGCATACATAGAAAAGGGTCAATAACCCTAAATGCACATAGAACATAGAACATGAAGAAAAAGTAATCAATTCCTATTAGTTTAAAGGTCTAATGCAATATTATAAAATCAAAAAAATAAATCTTTGTTATATCAAGAGAGAGATCTCAGAGGGAAAATTTTGGCAGCATTATGGTACCTAGAAATCTCAACCATTTTATAATGTAAGACCCAAGATTTTATAGGAAATTATAAGCCCATGGGTCATTGATTACAATTAGTAAAATATCTAAGAGAAATAAATTAATATCAAGAATTCAAGGTACACAATCTCTCTACAAATAAAATAGGGGTGGCCAAAGGTAATTGGGACTCTAATTATGTACTTGAGGCATGGTGATTATTACCTCAAACTTAATCTTGTCATCTCAACACACTCTTTCATTAGTTGTGTAAGAAACAATTTTTAATCATTCAATTACCACAACTTTATTTACAAGCTTTCATGTGCAAAAATGTGGATGTAAATCTCATTAAATTACTATCCTAGAATATTTTGGCATAATTCAGTCATTTTAGCTTTCAATGTTGCTCCCTATGGAATTACATGTTGTTCTTGTCATTAATATGCTTATTTATCATGTATGCTCTTGTCACTATCTCATCATGATGTTCTTTCTCATGATTTAATGCTATTGGCTATATTAGAATTAAATTTTGTGGACTTAGGCTTAGTTAATTTCACTATGCTAGCTATAATGTTGCCTTAAGTCATTCATATCACAATCATGTGATCCTTGAGCCACCACATTTTGATTCTACAAATATTTATTATAATAGTCTTAATGGCCAAATGTGACATCAATTTTATCCTTGGAAATTGATGATGTGGCACCATTTCATTCACTATTTCCTTTATTACTTGGTTGTGCCACCCCTTTAATCTATTGAGCTCTAGTCATAGTCTATGGCCTTCAAATATTATTTAGCTAATTACTTTAGGATTTTTTCTATAGATCTATCAATTATGCCACATGGGTATTTCTATTTACCTTCCCTTTCCTAGGCTCTCTCAGTTGGGCTCTATTGAGTGCCAACTAGTATTCTCCTATTTGTTGGGTGCTCCTACCATTTTGTGCTCATGGGATACCACCTCTATGTGGTTACTTCTCTCTCTTCCATTTATTATAACACTATTATGTTTGTTTAAACCATCCTAGGGATATGGGGTAGTGGGATCATGATATGTGGTACCATACTACTCACCCACTAACCTTGGGCTCTAACATATTGTTTGGGTTATAAGAAAATCTCCAGGAGAGAAGGGTAGTGGGATTTTTTCATGTGGTGTCATCCCACTAACCCTCTAGAATAGAGGGATTTAAATTTTTATGGAATGGTATGGGACCCCAAGTCACCAAGATTATGACACATGGAAGCATTTTACTTTCGTTATTTCCTATTATTTTGCTAATCGCATTGCCGTATCAAGTAACTTCTTGAAAATAGACTAAGTCTTTAAAATACTTTTAAATAGGCCCAAGATTATTGAGAGAGTGATGCATGGCACTAGGTGACCTTTGAAGATACATGGCTATGTAACGTTAAGTGAAAAAGTGACACATTGATCTAGGTGAATCATAAAGAATTGATTAAATCTTTTACTACTCAACTCCTATGGGCTCCAAGAAATTATATTGGGAATATTTTATAAGGCTTCAACCTTAAAAAAAAATTATGATCCTCCACAGAACTTTGAAAACCTATAAGTGATCCTGAAGCCTCAAACTTATCTAAACACTACTCCTAAGTTCATGTTTTTACATGTGTGCTTACTTCTCCTTTTGACCTGTGCAAGCTTTAATATTTGAATACACTTTATGCATAGGGTGCACATTTAAGGATATGATTTTATGAAGGGTGGTGAGGGTGATATTATGTATAAATTCACAAGGTACACACTCTTTCTACACCTAGTCCCTTTTGATGGTCTTCATAGTCTACAGATTCA
>JARHVA010003419.1:1292500-1445000 GCA_037957365.1 Torreya grandis | reverse complement strand
ATTGGAAAAAAATTAGTTTCACCTTGTACTCTTACATGTTACACCCTTAAAAAAAATTAATTAACTATCCTAGGTGAATGAAGATTCACTTTGGATGTTCTTGCATCAAACACCCCATGTAACTAAAATGTGATCTTTAATTCACAATTTTAAATTTTTGAGAATATAGCCATAAAGACCAATCTCAGTGACATCCAACCATGTTTCATTCTCTATTGTGTAATTTTTACACTTTACCAAGTGTTTCATGTACTCCTTCCCATACTTCTTGTTCAATAATTAGAGTCCAACATGGAATTTATCTCTTCTTTTTCCTCATCTAGTATCTAAATTTAAAATTTGGTAAGTGCACTTCTAATTCTTTGTATATTTTCCCTTCATTGAAATCATAAAATCTACACATTAAATATTGGTGATATGTCAAACTCTCATGGAAATTATATCTCATAGGCATTTTCTAAGAATCTATGTGACATATTTCATGGCCCTATTTTACCCATATTTAGTTTGTTATATGTTTCTCATGGAAATCAATAATTACACAAATGTCCCAAAACTAGGTGTCCTATCTCAAATTCCTTGTTTTTGTTCTTTACATTTGTGTGTTAGAGTTACAATCACTAATAAAGGGGGTGAATTAGTGAGCATAGATATTTGACTTTCAATTCCAATCCTTTCAAACTATTAAACAAACATCATACATCAACTTGATCAAGAAATATTAATCAGAGAGATCGTGCATTCAATGAATACACAAGATCAAAACACATAACACATAGTTCCTGTGGGAAACCCTCATGGGGAATAAAAACCACTCTCAATATTGAAACACATGGAATACTTGTCCTGTAATAAATCATAAAAAAGAGACTAGTCAACTCCTTTAGACTAGAGAAACCTTGGTCAAATCCTCCTGACTAAAGGCCTTTAGTGAAACACCTATTTCACAAGGAGAAACTAACCCTAAGGAAGATAAATTCCTTTAGACCCTCCTTTGAAATTAACACATCTACATTATAACTAATTTATTCAATGCTTGATGATGGATCTCTACTTTTCTAACACCTTCACAAACTCCCTCTCTATCTCATATAGGCCTCTCACATAGGCATGTCACAATCTCTCTTCTTTTTCACTCAAACAGTCCTCATATGCACACTCAGACCTATTTGCATAAACTAAACTTGCAAGATAAATATTATGAAATAAAAAATATGACAAAAAGGTCGTACACATAGTCAACAAACTCTTCTGATCGTCAACACATCCAACAAGCACACTACCTAAGCTCTTTGCCAACAAGCCTTACTCAAGTCTCTCAAGTCTAGAAATAATCATCTTTGATTTCAATATTTATATATAATTCATAATTTATCAAGTCCAAAATCTTCATTATTGGCCATAACACATGCCTTCACCCTTAAGGAATCTTACATGGATCACACTAAAGCACACCTCTCTCTCAAATAGGCATAAGTCACTTTTAGGTCCTATGGAGACCCATTCAGCTCTTTGACACTTCTATAAGAAAACTAAAAATAAAGGACCACTTCCAAATACATGGACCAATTAGATATCACACCTTTTACATCTTCAAATGATCACAGTTTCCAAAACACTCTTTTGCTAAATCACAAATTGCTCAAAACAACATTCTATATAGCAACCATTATGAGCAAACACACACCCAATTTTTAAACCTTTATTCATACTAGATATGATTGTTAAAACCTTCATAAATAAAAAATAACATCCTCATGGAGTCTACAACACTTCCCAATAGCTAATTCATTAAGATATATTGAACTAATATCAAAACAATCTTGAATAATCTTCTCAACTCACTTGTAGAATATAAATGAGCACATAGTCAACTTTGAACCTTCATAACTATGACTGTACACACCTTAAAATATTCAAATCTATATTTCTAGATGCACATTAGAGTCCTCTACAAGTTATATTTTTATATAACCTTTGAATTCATCCTAGATCAAAAGTTATCGACAAAATATAGAGAACTTATTTTACCCTTGTTAAATTTAGATATTCAAATGCAAATGGTCATAGTCAAACCTCGAACACTATGATAGCATATCATGTCCTCACATCTTTATATTTATTTTGAACCAGTGATCTTCTTTGATATTTAACTCATAGTGCACCAATGCCCAAACATTAAACCTCTAACAATTGACCTCATCTCATGTAATCTAGCAACTTTAACTCAATGTGCACTGTTGATCTCTGTAGATCAGCCAAGTCTTTATCCTATATCATGCACCATTAGATAAATATATACAAACACCCACTATCCATTAGATCCTTATCCTTTACATTTTCTCAATTTTAAACCTCAAACACTTTGACCCATTTGACTTACTACACACTATAGATCAATCTTGTATGATTGTTCATACACCATTGGATCTCCATTTGGTCCTGAACTTTAACTCTTACAAAATTGACTAAGTATAGGAACCATTGAAATATACCTATAAGGCCAACTTTGGACCTCAATAACTTTATCTATGATTAGATTCATGATCTAAAACTTAGACCACATGTTCCCCTTTCAAAGAGGAATCCAACCATGTATTAATCAGCTCTTGAAATCTTTACATATGCAAGATATAACACCATTAATATGATCATTTATATTTTTATACCATAGAGCCAACTATTCCATGAACTATTTGGAAGGCTAAATTTTCACTTACATATCTTTTGATGTGTTTCGTCAGATGAACTAAAACTTAGCACAAATAAACTACGCACAAAAATAAACAAACCCATATGATTAACTTCTCCTGAAACATCTATACATGTGATATATTCCATCATCAAAATTATTACACAGCTCTTTCTTACCTCATGCAAATTTGGCTAAGGATGGGAAAACACTATGAAAATATTTAGGAGCCCAAATTTGCAATTGCATATCTTTTATCGCACTTAGTCACGTGACCTAATATTTAACACATAAGAACTAGGCACAATATTGAACAACCCATGTGACCATTTCCTCAAACCTCCATGCATGTAAATGTTGACATCATCAAAATGTTTACTTGAATCTATTTGAACATAGAAAACACTCTCAAAATGCCTGAGAGCCCAACTTTACATCCACATATCTTTGATTACACTTCATCACATGAATTGAGACTTAGTGCATAGAAACTAGGGACTAATATGATCACAACCATATAAAAAACTCCCCTTGACTCATCCACACATGGAAATAATGACTTTATAAAAATTCCTATTCATATTTTCTACCACTATACCCAAAATGTCTAGATGAAAACTATTGACTACCAGATGAATTCCACTCATACACACAAGCACTCAAAGCATATAAAAACTTCTTATGGGACCTTTTTCACATTATCAATACACTATACTCATCCTTGAACAACTCTAGTCATGCCAAAATAGAAGATCAACCAAGCCATTGCACACTTTTTCATTATCACTTAGGTAATCAACGCACTTCATCTACTCACCGGGACATATCCATGACATCATTGAAAATTATTCAATAATATCCCCTTTGTCATTGATGTCAATAACCATCATATAGTAATATACATCTCACCTTTCTCTTATCTCTTCAAGCACTCCCACAATAGGGACTTTCTCCTCTTTTGACACAATGATGAAGTGGGCACCAACTAATCCTAAAGACTTGAAAATGCTACCAATAGGAGAGGAAAATCTTATAACTATGATACAAACTCCCCCTTACCTTGATCTTACCCCTTCTTTGCCTTAACAACTTCCTCTTGTCACATGTCAACACTCTCTTCAACCAAGCACTATAATTAATGAAGAAAAAATACACAAAAATACTAAAATATGATGAAACATATCAAGAAACATCTAAGAGGGACTCCCCTTAAGATATTTTAACCATTGCACATTTCGATCATCTTCAGATCTCCACACACCATAAAGAACCACCATATAAGCTTACTAGCCTTCTCTCTCAAACCACCTCAAGGACCACCAAAAAAAATTCATGCCACTCACCAAATAGGAAACATGATCTAAAATAACCTAATAACTCTCTTTGAAACATAAATTCTTTTGTGTTTTGGAGAAACTAAGCAAAAACATCACATCTTCATTACTAGTCCTATCTAGACTCCTTATAGCCCTACCTGGAACTTGTAGAGCCAAAAATTTTCATCAAATTCACCTTTAAGACTTGAAAATTCATATCTAGATCAATCTCATATGCCTCATCAAGAAAACCAATTTTCATCACCTAGATCATCCTTTGTAATACACTTCCTTTACAAACCAACTTGCCAATTAGGCTTCATCTTGACAAATACATGAATAATTTGAAAACCACAAACCTTCAAAACTCTATGAAGCTTGATTTTAAAACCCATTTGGCCCATTCAACCTATTAATAATCCTCAAACTTCAATTCATAAGGCAAACCACTTTTCTAGTAGAGCCCAACTCCCTAGAATCTTAGAATAAATAGGGTTAACAAACCTCCTTCTAGTCAACACCCACATCTGAAACTTCCTACACACCTAGAGACAACCATCACACACTTTTATACCTAGTTTTGAGCCTTCATAACTTTGTTAACCCATACATATTATAAACTATTTTAGGACTTGTATACTCTTAAGCATAAATTAGGAAACCTGATAGCAAACAAAAATCTCCAAATTAACTTCAACATAACTTCAAACCACAAAAACACCTAGAACATGGTATAATAAGGTCAAAAAACCTTTATATGTAAAAATATCATCTTGAAAAATCACAAATCCTCTTTTTCCACATTAAAAACCTTCAATCGGAGCCTGCAAACTGACCATATATAGCTATGACATCACTCTAACATCACCCCAACATATCTTCCACCTAGACATACCTGCTCTAGATAAAAACACGCATTTCTATATTTATATGACCATGTAAATAACACCACAACAACACTTGATTATCCACTAAAAGGAGTATCTTAAGAAGCATTGACAGAGGCATCCTTTCCACCACAATGCTCTAAAACAAAGTGAATCCAGAAGTGGCCCACATCTCCTCAGTAACCACTATAATCCTCTTATAGCTATAAGACTCCTTTCTCTTTTTATTCTTCTTCTTAGTTTGAACTATGACAAATGGTTCTTTTTATATATCACTCTCTTTTTCTTCTAAGATAGAATTTACAACACATGAAGCAACTATGGAATCTTGACATACCTTTTTATTTGAAGAATCAACCTTGAAATTTTGAACCTCATCACTAGGCACTAAAAATTTATATTATTTAAATGAATCTTGCTCAAAAATAGTAGGATGTCCACTTGGATCCATACATACCTCAAAACTAGATTCAATCAACACCTTGGTTTTCTCTTTGAGCTTAGTCTCTTTATTCACAACATGAGTAGAAAATGAAAGCCCTTGGCACTCTTTAATTTTTGAAGCATTATCCACCATATTAAATAGATTGATCAGACCTACAGACTCATAATGACTCAACTTTGGTTTTCATGAGCTAACTTTCCTTTTTCCTTTCACTCTTGGAGCCTGATTGAACTTATTTTGACTTAATGGCCTTTACTTGCAAAATCTAGCAATGTGACCTCTTTGTTCACAATTGTAGTAAATCATATTCCTTGATGTAAAATTAGTTTGTCTTACCTTATTTAGATAATGTTTTACAAAATGTCCAACATCATGATAGTTAAAGCACTCAACCTTTCTCACACCTTTTGACTGATTACCCCTATCATAATTCGAAGAAAATTCATTTCTAACAGGTCTCTTGCATTCTCTAGCCTTATGACCAAATTGATTACATGTGTAATAGTGACCATTGAAACTTGAATACCTCATGGCATTTATCTATCTGATCTAATTTTTCTTCATTATTATATCACCTTCATTCCTTGTCTAATGATTTGTCTTCAAAGTATGATTGTCCTTGTTTACATTAGTCTTCATCTTATCTTGAGTTGTATTCTCTAGTTCTTCCTTGTATCCAAGACCAGTTCTATCACTTGCATGCTTTTGATCATTTAGAATATTTTCTAAATCACTTGATCTCTTTTCAAATCTCATAAATGACTTCATTTTACTAGATGTCTTCTATAACTTAGATCTCAATGACTCATTTTCAGTTACATACCTCGAACATTGATCTTCTTCAGTTTTTAGGCTTGTAGATAGGACTTCCAATTGAAAAATGAGATGCTTGACCATATCTTCATGCTCCTTGGCATCTTCATTCATTCTTGCCTCAAATATATTTAATTACTCCTTAAAGTCTTTGAGTTTAGATTTCATCTTCATATTGATCTTCTTCTCAATCTTCAATTCTTCAAGAGCATTCATCAATTTAGTCTCATAGTCTACCTTATCTTTATCATAATTTGAATCACTCCAAGTACACTCATTTTGGTGTGAGAAACTACCAATGAGATGCTTGACCATATCTTCATGCTCCTTGGCATGTTCATTCATTCTTGCCTCAAATATATTGAATTACTCCTTAAAGTCTTTGAGTTTAGATTTCATCTTCATATTGATCTTCTTCTTAATCTTCAATTCTTCAAGAGCATTCATCAATTTAGTCTCATAGTCTACCTTATCTTTATCATAATTTGAATCACTCCAAGTACACTCATTTTGATGTGAGAAACTACCTTCTTTAGTCATGAATAGGGCTTCATCTTTATTAGGACCATCATCTCCATGATCATACTCTGAGTCACTGACTTCACTCTCATCTAATGAGCTCCAATCTTCTTTTGTGTAGAGACTCTTCTTGTCCTTGAAGTACTTCTTGTTGTTGTCAAACCTTCTAAATCCCTTTTTTCTTATATTAGAATTGAATTATTTCTTTCCATCATCATTACCTTAATCATGTTCTTTATCATCATCCTTCTTATACTTATGAGAGAAATTATTAGAAAATGTCTTACCTCTCCACAATTGAAGCATTTGAAGGGTAGTTTACCCTTATACTTACATGAACCTATTTTATATTTTCTTAAAATCAAATAAATTAGGTCATCCTCATCTATATCAAAAATGTCATCCTTCTTAGGTTTATTACCTTGTAACTTCTTCTTTGCCTTCATTTCAATCTTGAAATTTTAATCCTTCTTTGGTAGTATATCATCATTCTTCCTCATCTCATAGGTAGTAAGGGTACTATGCAATTGATCCATCTTCAATTGAGTAAGATCATGACTTTCTTCTATAGCTAATATCCTTAGAAAAAAATTGAGGAATAGAGACCTTAATACCTTTTGAACTACAATAGCCCCTTCAAGGTTCTCTCCAAGACCTCTGATGATGTTCAAAATCTCATCAACTCTCTGCAAAAAGGATACCACAAAATCTTCTTCCTCCATCTTGAGACTTTCAAATTTCCTTTTATGAGTCTACAACTTACCAAGCTTAATCTTTAAATCTCCTTCATAAATTATTTGCATTTTGTCCCATATTTATTTAGAATATTTACAATGGATTGCCTTTGTGTATTTAGTCTTTGAAAGATAACAACTGATAGCATTCATTGCCTCAGAATTTTTTTCAAATAATTTATTATCTAGAGCACTAGATATAGTAGTAGGAGAAATATAACCATCCAAAATATATTTATATACATCAAACCCTAGGGACACAATGTACATCCTCATACTAGCACTCCAAAATGCATAATTGGATCCATTAAACATATGTATTTGATTATTAGAGAAACCTCTTTGATGACTACCCATATTGTACATTGGATCACCTTTAAGTTGTCAAGCCTTTACCAAAGGACATGCTCTGATACTAATTATTAGAGGTATAATCACTAAGAGGGGGGTGAATTAGTGAGTCTAGATATTTGACTTTCAATTCCAATCCTTTAAAACTATTAAACAAACAACATACATTAACTTGATCAATAAATATTAATAAGAGAGCTCATTTATTCAATACATACACAAGATCAAACACATAACACATAGTTCCTATGGGAAAACCTCATGGGGAATAAAACCCACTCTCAAACTTGTAACACATGGACTACTTGTCTTATAATAAATTACAAATAAGATACTGGTCAACTCTTTTAGACTAGAAAAACCTTGATCAAATCCTCCTGACCAAAGGCCATTAGTGAAACACCTATTTCAAAAGGATCATCTACCCCTAAAGAAGATCAAGTCTTTGAGACCCTCCTTTGAAATGAACACCTCCACCTTAGAACTTATGTATTCAACACCTAATGATGGATCTCTATTTTTTTAACACCTACACAAACTCTCTCTTTATCTCATATAGGCCTCTCACATATGCATGCCACAACCTCTCTCCTTCTTCACTCAAATAGTCCTCATATGCACACTCAGACCTATTCACATAACCTCAAATTGTAATATCACTATTCTAAATTCATAAATATGACCAAAATATCATACACATAGTCAACAAACTCTTCTTCTCATCAACTCATCCAATAGGCACATTACCTATCTTATTTACCAACAAGCCTTGTTCAAGTCTCTCAAGTCTATAAATCATCTTTTATTTAACTATTTATAGAGAATTCATGATTTATCAAGTGTAAAATATTCCTTGTTGTACACAACACATTCTTTCACCTTTAAGGCATCTTACATGGGTCACACTTAAGCACAAATCTCTTTCAAATAGGCCTAAGTCACCTTTAGGACCACTTCAAAATTCATGGATCCATTCCACATTACCCATTTTACATCCTCAAATGATCATAGTCACTAAAACATTCTTTTGCTAAAGCAAAAATTACTCAAATAATATTTTGTACAATAACCACTATGAGTGAACACATAGTCAGTTTATAAACATTTTTTCATACTATATATGATTTTTCAAACCCTTATAAATCATATATAACATCCTCATGGAGTATAAAACACTCCAAAATATCTAATTCATCAATATATATCGAACCAATATCAAAACAAGTTCAAACAATCTTATCAGGTCACTTGTAGAATATACATAAACATATTAAACTTTGAACCTTTATAACTATGAAAATACACACTTTAAAATATCTAAATATATATTTATATATGCATCTTGGATTCCTCTACAAGTTCACTTTTTATATCACCTTTGAATTCATCTTAGATCAAAAGTTATGGATAAAATACAAAGCACTAGTTTTTCCTTTGATAAATTCAAATATTCAAATGCAAATGGTCACAGTTTAACCTCAGACACTATGCTCTCATCTCGTGTCCTCACATATTCATATTGATCACACACCATAAATATTATTTGATCTTTAATGCCAATGCACAAATGTTAAACCTCTAATAATTGACCTAATCTCATGAAATCTGGTTAATTTGACTCAATGGACACCATCGATCTCTATAGATCAGCTAGGTTTTTATATTATAATATGCACCATTTGATCAATTTTTATGAAAACCTACTCACCATTATAACCTTATGCTTTACCTTTACTCTATGTTAAACCTGTAACACTTTGACCCATTTGACTTACTATGTACCATAGATCAATCTTGTATGATTTCTCATGCACTGTTGGATCTCCATTTGGTCCTAAAATTTAACTCTTGCAAAAACAACCAAGTATAAGAATCATTAAAATATTCCTAAAAGGCCAAATTTGGAACTCAATAACTTTTTATGCACTTAGACACATGATCTAAAACTTGGACCATATGTTTTCCTTTTAAAAGAGGAATCCAACCGTGTATTAAGAAGCTATTGAAATTTTTGCATATGCAAGATATAATGTCATTACAATGCTCATTTAATTTTTTATTCCATGGATCCAAATATGCCATGAACTATCTATAAAGCCAACTTTAAATATGCATATCTTTTGGTGCACTTCATTGCATGATCTAAAGTTTAACATAAATCAACTAGGCACAAAATTAAATAAACTGATATGATCAACTTCTAAAAAATCCACACATGCGATATATTCTATAATCAAAATACTTACTCAACTCTTTCTTGCCTTATGTAAATTTGGCTAAGTATGGGAAAACACTATCAAATTACTTGGGATCCCAACTTTGTACTTACATATCTTTTGTTGTACTTAGTTGCATGACTTGAGATTTAGTTCATAAGAACTAGGCATAATACTAAATAAACCCATGTGACCATTTCCTCTTGAAACCTCCATTCATGTAAATTTTGACATCATCAACATTCTTATTTGGATCTATTTGAACATAGAAAACACTATCAAAATGCGTGAGAGCCAAAATTTGCACCCACATATCTTTGACTGCACTTCATCGCATGACTTAAAACTTAGCACATACAAACTAAGGACTAATGTGATCACAACCATATGACCAATTCCCCCTGACTCATCCACACATGGAAATAATGATGTTAGCTAAATGCATATTCAGATTTTCTACCACTAGACCAAAAATGTCTAGATGAAAACTATGAACTACTAGATGAATTTCACTCATGCACACAAGCACTCAAAGAATATAAACACTTATTATCAGACCTCTTACACATGCTCAATACACCATATTCATCCCTGAACAAATATATCATGCTACAAAATAAAAAATCAACCAAGCCAACTTCAACCATATTAGAACCAACACATTGCACACTTTATCAATATCACTTAGGCTATCAAGACACTTCATCCACTCACCTGGACATCTCTATGACATCATCATGACATCATTGGAAATTCTCCAACATTGTGTACCCCTTTTATTGAATAATGATCTATTTTATTCTCCTTTTTACATCCTTATATAGCTCATGCATATAATACTCATAATAATCTACCTCTATGATCTTTCCATGCACCTTTCTGATACTCATTAATTATATAACTCCATTTAGACTATTTTTAGTCACTATCTAGAAAGGTTTTTTCTAGTAATTTTATTCACTAAATTTTTATATGTAACTCCTATTGCCATGTGCAACCACTTAGGTTTTTTACCAACCAAACATATAAGAAAAATTATAAGTTTATTATTCATCACCTTGGGTTTTTCATCTTTCTATGAATGGTATGTTAAATTAAAACCTAGCCTCATTCTAAAATTTTTCCAAAATGTACACTAAAAATGGTCTACAAACTTCGTATCCCTATCTAACAAAAATATATCATGATAATATATATATCCTTGTCACCTCTCTAAATAACAAATTTAAATGATTATCATGTCAATATCTTCTTACATGCGATGAAATGTGTCATATTCAAGAACAATTTCAACACAACAAAGATGGAATTGTTTCATCTCTATTTTCTCAATAATCCTAGCATAAAATCCTTGTTTATGTCATCTCATGGTTTCTATGGAATTGGAAATGGTTAATACAAGCCTATATTTTGGCTCTTTTTCTTTTCCATTGGTAAAAATCTACATCTTTGTACATATACACATGAATCTATGCCCTTTTTTCTAGTATAATCTTTTAATCAACCATGTCAACATTTGGTCACTCCCAAATCAATCTACTAAGCCTCTCATATGCTTCTCCTTAATAAAAAAGTTATGCATTTGTCCTTGAGATATACATAATTATGCTCCCTTAAAAAACATTCCTTCTTGTATGTATTAGTCCCACTGTAAATGTATGACTTTCATGTCCCATATAAATATTCATCCTTATCATGAGTTTACTTCATGTAGTCAAATACTATAACTTCTATTCACATATGTATTATCACTAACATGCTTCTTCTTAACATGACAGAAACCTGATTTGACTCCTTGCTCTTATACCTCAACAAAAACATGTACCTCTATAAAAATTCAACCTATTTCATATGTCATTGACTTAGCTTACCCTAGCTATTGATATAATGTAATTCTTGATGTTCATCATATAGTATAACATTCTTTGCATATAAACACTTCTATCGGAGTTATTGACAAAATCTGGATAACGTGAGTGCAATGGAGATGTGATCACACAAGATGAAGAAAGTGCACACCACATAAATGCTAAAGAAATTTGAAAATAACACAAGAAGATAACTTGCACAAGACAAAATGGAGAAAACCAAAATCTGATTAACATGAGATGGCCAAAGTGAGGACTACAAATAGGAGAGTATGTAAGTAACTCCTCCTCAAAAGGTGGACAAGGCACCCCAAGAATAGACTATAACTCCTCCATGAAAGGTGGTGAGAAGGTGCTAAGAATAGAGAAGTAACTCCCATCAAGGGAGTTACTTATGACACCTATGACACATCTATGACACACACCTCCACATAAGCTAGCCTATCCCACAAATGTAGGAAAACTCCATGTATGCACAAGAAATACAATTTCCCTAATTAATAAATAGGGAAAAATAAAAACCTACACTAATACCCCCCCATAAGAATAGCTTAGATGGGTAGTGTGGAAATATAAAATGGGTCCTGACGACTAGGCCTGATGAGGTACCCATGTACAAATGCAATCTCCCATAAGATAGAGAAAAGGAGAAAACCCATAGGAAAAAACTCCCCCCCCCCCAAAAGAGAGACATAAAAGAAAAGAAGAGGCTAGAAGGCCCCCCTGAAGATGATGTCACTGCAGATGTGGACCACACCCCAAAAAGAGATCATAGATGAATGAACTTGCTCTCAGTGAAAGGTTTGGTGAAGATGTCTGCAACTTGCTCTAAAGACTGGCAAAATATCAAGTCAATGACCTGACTATGAATAAGCTCCCAAATGAAATGCATGTGAATCTCTATATGCTTGGTCCACTGGTGCTGAACTGGATTCTTTCAAATCTGAATGGTACTCTAGTTATCACAATAAATGATGGTGGCTACTTGATAGGAATGCCAAACTCAGGAAGACTCCCCTAAAGACAAATAGCCTCAGTAGTTGCATTAATAGCTCCCCTTTACTTTGCCTTTATGGATGATATAGCAATAGCATTCTGCTTCTTGCCAGACCAACTGATAGGACCAGAACCTAGAGAGAAACTATAACCAGAAGTGGAATTGTGAGTCTGTGAATCACCAACCTAGTCTAAATTTGTATATCCAGTCAAATCAACCTCTATGCCAAATCTGTAATTAATCTCGTATCTATGTGAACCCTGTATGTAGTGCAAGATCCTCTTAGCTGCTTTCCAATGTAGCTCATGAGGTTCCTGCATGAATCTGGAGACAAGTCCCACTGTATATGATATGTTGGGCCTAGTTTGAGTTAAGTAGATGAGACTACCAACAAGTTGTTGATACTGAGTGGCATCAACCAATGGTGAAGAACAATCAGCCTTAAGCTTGACTCTTGATAAAAAGGGAGTTGGAGATGGCTTGGAATCAGCCATGTGAAACTGAGCCAATAAGTCAAGAGCATACTTAGGTTGTGTAAGAGAAATCCCTAAATTTGACTATGAGATCTTGATGCCAAGGAAGTAGTGCAACAAACCCAAGTCTGTCATGTCAAATCTATCTTGAAGAGATACCTTCACCACTGCAATAGCCGATGAAGAACTCTTGGTGATCAAAAGGTCATCAACATATAGAACTAAAATCAAGAGTGAATCATCTTGCCACAAGAAGTAGACATTGGGATCAGAATGGCACCTAGTGAAACCCACTGTGAGAAGGATGGAATCCATCTTGGCATATTAAGCCCGAGGGGCCTATTTGAGGCCATAGATAGATTTTCTAGTCTGCATACTAAGGAATAATCCTAAACAAATCCTGGCAGCTACTCCATGTAGATCTCCTCCTCTATGTCTTCGTGAAGAAAGGCACTCTTCACATCCATCTGATGCACATCCCAACCATGTGTTGCGGTAATAGCCAAGGTGAGTCAGATAGAAGTCATCTTTGCAATGGGTGCAAAGGTCTCTGAGTAGTCAATTCTTGCCACCTGTGAGAAACCCTTGGCAACCAATCGCACCTTATACTTATCAACTGACCCATCTACTACAAATTTAGTCTGATATATCCACCTACATCGAACCATCTTTATTCCCTTAGGAAGTGAAGTCAAGTCCCAAGTGTGATTTTTGATTAAGGAAGAATATTCTTCCTCCATAGCACTATCCCACTCAGGTACCCTCAATGCCTCTCAAAAAGTCTATGGATCTAAAACTAAAGCAAAGAAGGCATGTGGATCTCTCTGAAAATCCTCCTAGTACATCTGTCATCTGTGGGATCTCCTGCCCAAGTGCCAGCACTCTCAAGTGTCTGTCTAGTCTAAAGTGGCCCAGAAGTGGGCGAGTCAGGTGATAACTCTTCATCCTCTAACTGACTAGAGGTGGATGACTTTGCATCACTGTCCTCACTGTCTAAACTCAAAGAAGAAGAAGATGTCTCTAGCTCAAGAACCTACTATGGCTGATCTGAATATGATGAGGAATTATCATGATGAAGTAGATCTGATGAGGGAGAAGAAGTGTCAAGTGTTGAGTCTCTAGAACTCTCCTAAAAATGGACACTTCTCTTGATGAACTCATGAGTGACTAGATCTAGAAGGTGATATCCCTCAATACCATCCAGATATCCTAAAAATATGCAAGGCTTGGACTAACATTCCATAGCTTTGTGTTTCTTCTTTAGAATGCAGGCCATGGCTGGGGATCCAAAAACTTTAAGGTGCTCAACATTAGGTTTCCTTTTATGCTAAGCTTCAAAGGGTGTTATCCCTTTCAAAGCTTTGTGAGGAACCCTGTTTTGAATGTAGAAAACACAATTGATGGCTTCAGCCCAATACTATGGTGATAAGGATTTGGAGTGAATCATACAGCTACCTATCTCTCTCAAGAACCTATTCTTGTGTTCTGCAACCCCATTTTGTGAAGGACTGTAAGTGACTGTGCATTGCAAATCAATCCCCTTTGTAGTGCAAAATTGCTCAAATATGATGCTGACATACTCCCCTCCATTATCAGTTCAAAGAAGTTTGATGGATTTCTCACTTGATTTCTCAACAAGAGCCTTAAAGTCTAGAAAATTTTCAAACACTTTAGACTTTTATTTGAGAAAATATATCCAAGTGTACCTAGAGAAATCATCAATGAAAGTGAGGATGTACTTGGCCCTTGTGAAAGATGGTTTGGGAAAGGGTCCCGATACATCACTGTGGACTAACTCCAAAGGTTGTGAAGCCCTCCAAGATTTTCCTTTGTCAAATTTTGCTTTAGGATGCTTCCCAAGGGAGCACCCCTCACAAAGTACTTTTGAGAATTGGACATGAGGCAAGCCAATGACCATGTCATGTTTGCAAATTTGCTCAAGGTAGCGGTAGTTAAGGTGGCCAAACCACTCATGCCATAATTTGCTAACTCCATCTGAATGAGTCAACAATGCTATTGGAGAATAATTTGATGCAAAATGTGAGAAGGTGTATAACCTAGCTTGGTGATCTACCCTACGCACTGCCACTGTAGTATCACTATGCAACTCCCTGATAACCACTGAATCTGGTGAAAACTCAACTCTCATACCCTAACCAATGTGAGTGATTTGGTACACTGATAGGATATTGGTTGAAAGACAAGGAACACTTAGAGCATTATTGAATGTTCCTCTTTCCATTTCAACTAACCCTCTCCCTACAATAGAAACTGATGTGTCATCACCCAAACTAATTTAAGTCATGCTACAAGGCTCTAAAGATGAAAACTCAACTAGTGAAGGGCCCATGTGGTGAGAAGCACCTGAGTCAATGACCCATGAAGATGTAGAAGCTGTTGTAGCTACAAGGACCTTGCCCTTTTATTTCTCCTTACCCTTGCCTTTTGCCTTGGTAGAATCTTTGATAGATGAATTCTGCTTGATGGACTCAGGAACACCTATGTTGTTCTTCTCTAGAAGATGAGTTAGGTAATCTATTTGTTTCTTCATGTATTTGTGTTCATCATGCCTTGTCTTTTTACAATAGGCACACTTAACCTTCTCCTTCTTAGGTTTAGCATTGGAGGATGAAGACTCAGTGTTGTTTTTGGCAAGATTGGTGTTTTCTTTCTTCTTCTCCTAGTCCTTGTTCTTTTTCTTCTTCTCCTTTATTGAAGTCTTATCCTTACCATTTCTAGCTATCAAAGCTTGGGGTTGAGAAGACTTCATTGTGCCCATTTGAATTATCTTATCTTGCTCCCTAGTCAAGTCGACAATGAATGAATCCAAAGAAGGCATTTTCCATGTAGTGCCAAGGGCAATTTTTGTGGCATAGAAAGTGGAAACAAAGACTAAATAGCTTGGACCCAACATTGTGAGAATAGAAAGTATGAGTTGATCATATTTATTCTCTATCCCACATTCTTTCAATTGTAATCTAAGGGCCTTAAACTTAGTGAAGAAGTCCTGTAGGGTGTCAAAGTTGCTAGGACTTAGACTTATGAGTTTGTTTTTGAGCTCATGACCTCTCATCTCATCAAGCTTCCAAAATAACTTTTCTAAGGTGTCCCATATGTCATTAAGAGTCTGGGAGGATTCTAAATGGAAGAGAACTTTTGGAGACACAGAAAAACTCAGTAATCCATAGGCTTCATCACTACGGTTGTACCACTTGACCTTTTCAGCATTAGTGTTGGTTTCTACTTCAGTACCCATGGTGATCATATACAACCCTTTGCTTCTAAGAATGATTAACATTTTAACCTTCTATTTATGATATTTGAAGGTTGTTAGGGGTTTAAGTTGATAAATTTTCCATTTTTAGCTGAATTTAGGTGAAGTTGTGTTGATTGTAAGTTGTGAAATTATGCAAAAAGGAAAATGAAAGCAAAGATTTGCAAGTTGTGAAAAGAAACCACACACCCCCCTAAAATATTGAGCCCCCAAAATATGCAATTACATGCTCAAAATATGTTATAATTAGCCAAGAATGCATCTTAGATAAATTAGTGCAAGACTAAAGCAAACAGGACTTCGAACTCAACCGAAAATGCGTCCCGAGAGACCCAAATTTTGGCACTTTATAAACTAGTGAATTTTGAAAAATAACAAGCCTAAACTATGGATAATTGAATTATAAACACTTTTTCAAAAAATGGCACCCAAATCTGAGCTACCGTTTGCAAGTTATTAAAGGTTCAATTTTCTCATAAACTAGTGTTTTTGTAAAAAAAACACTAAAACATTTTTAAAATGCCTATTTTGAGAGAGAAAGTGGCCTTCCAACCACTCATTGGATTTGGCACAGAATGAGGAATCCAAAAGAGGTTTGTGTGAGGGGTAATTATCCTCCCACCAACCTGGGCCTCACCCTTCATCTTCGACAGGCGAAGATACAAGTTTTAATTGAAAACCCCTAAATTACAAAACTATCTATAAAACTGAATATTTAGTCAAATTGATTGATTTTTGTTTTAACAAGTCAATTTTAACTAAAAATATTAAATAAAAGATAGAATTGAACTACTGTCCAAGCATCTAAAGGTCCACATGGGACGCCAAGTATGAAAAAAGTGCCAAAAAGAAAACACAGTCTAGATTTTAGCAAAAAAGACAAAACAAATATGCAGACCTGCTAGATGTATAACCTAATGGTGCCTTGCTGGAAGAATAATAGAAAAAATGATAGAATTCTCACCAAAAATAAGGTGTAGTCCTGATTTGCTGACTTTGTTGAAGGATAATAGCAGAAGTGTGCATTGTACAGCCTGTTTGGACGTCGTACAAAGGCTGGCATGGCTGTAGAAAAAATGTTGTTGTTGAAGCTTGGCGTGGCAAAAGTGAATGCAAGAAGTTAGGCACAGAAGCTTGGCTGGAAGGACTATTGTTTGGAGTTGTTGTTCCTCCCTCTACTGCTCCACACAACAATGGCGCCCAAGAAGAGAAATAGATGAACCAACCCCTGAAGTGAAGACACCAAGACACCCAAAGGCCAAGGATTTCCAAGAAAATGATACCAGAAATGATATATATATTTTATTTTAGATCAGATCTAAAAAAAAAACAAAGAGAACTCCACTCCTCTTGATTTCAAAATGAACTAAAAGCATAACCAAACACACGATTATCATTCTTGCTCTGATACCATATCAGAGTTATTGCCAAAATCTAGATAACGTGAGTGCAATGGAGACATGATCACACAAGATGAAGCAAGTACACACTACATAAATGCTAAAGTAATTTGAAAATAACATAAGAAGATAACTTGCACAAGACAAAATGGAGAAAACCAAAATCTAATTAACATGAGATGGCCAAAGTGAAGACTACAAATAGGAGAGTACGTAAGTAACTCCTCCACAAAAGGTGGACAAGGCACCCCAAGAATAGACTGTAACTCCTTCATGAAAGGTGGTGACAAGGTGCTAAGAATAGAGAAGTAACTCCCATCAAGGGAGTTACTTATGACATTCTTATGACACCTATGACACATCTATGACACACACCTCCACATAAGCTAGCCTATCCCACAAATGTAGGAAAACTTCATGTATGCACAAGAAATACAATTTCCCTAATTAATAAATAGGGAAAAATAAAAACCTACACTAATAACTTCCTCCATTTATTTTGTACTTAGATAAAAGAATAAAATTATTAGTCATAAACTGAGTATTTATGCTTCATTTCATTAAACTTTCATTGAAGCATGTGTTTGATCTTCTTTATTGGCTTAACAATTCACTAATCAGCATGCCACTCTCATTGTAATCCACTTGAAACACCTTATTTATATCTAGCAGTGTCATTGGTAGTTTCTTATATACTCTCTTGTTCAATTCTTAGAGACTTTATTTGGTTTACTTATTCCATGTGAATTACCTATGGTCTATTTGAAATGCTTCCATGATCACTTTAAAAATATCCATGAAGGTTCTAATAAACTTTCTGTAAAATCTTTCTAGGCCATGAATAATTCACACCTCAAATGTGTTATTTTATTATGTCCACTCTACCATTGTGTGCACCCTTTTGGGTTCCATCCTAAGTCCCTATTGGGATATCAAAAAACCTAAGCATACCAATTTTATATTCATAAAATTGCATTTTTCAAATTTAGTAATAGTCTCTCCTTACACAGCATCTAAAACACATTTTAGAGAAATTCTAAGTGTTCCTTTACTATCTTATTGAACATTAGAATATTTTTCAAGTACATAATGACATACTTACCAAGAAATGGATTTAACACCATGTTCATTAACCTCTTGAATGTTCTTTACACAATTTAAAAAATGGTATTACTAAAAATTCATATAGTCCCTCCTTTATCTTGAAGGTTTTCTTCTATTTGTCTCCTTCCTTTATTCTAATATGATGATATCTTATTTTCAAAACAATTTTTAAGTAATATCCCCATCCACTCAAGTCATCCATGCATGGAATGTGAATATATGATTTATCATTATCTTGTTGATGGCTCTTTTTAAGTTTTTCACATATGCCACTCTCCTCATTTATTTGGAACCAATATTATAGGTACTACACATGGGATTAAACTTTCAATAATCAATCTATGCTTTGGTAACTCACACACTTGCATCTACACCTTCTCATTAAATATAGGTATCATTTAGTATTCCACCTTTCTTGGAAAACCAGTTCTTGGAATTAATTCCATATGATGGCTTAAATTATTTCCTAGTGGTATTCCTTAAATTAGGTCACCCAAAACAATGTTGATGAACTCATCTAACAAATACACTTTGCATGAAAGTGGTTCATCCTTTTGTTTCTTGATGCCTTCATGATTGTTTTATGATGGTTTTCCATAAGCATAAAATAGATATCTTTTCCATTATTTACATGAATTCTTTATTTGATAGCACACTCTTGTGTAAACACTACTATTGTGATCCTCTATTCATATTTTACAAGACCAAGGGTGACATTTTTACCATTCTTCTCCAAGCGATATGTGTTTGCTCTTCCATAATGCATCAAATTTTTATCATACTATCAATATCTACCCAATAATATATAACATACATCTATTGGCATCACATGGCACCACACCTCATCTTATTATACACTTATGTTAAAATTCACAAAGTATTGATTTTATACCAAAATTTGGTGACCCTTATGCAGCCACGATACTTTGTATGGATTTGGATGCACAACCTTCTTTATACCTAGATTTTCCACCATATTGCATGAGACTAGGTTTTTCTATACTATATCTATCCATGATGACGTTGAATCAATTTCCTCCTGACATGTACATCATTCTAAAATTAAATTTCTTGTGTTGGATCCTTTTTCTCCTTTGGCAATTTCAACAATACAATTTTCATGAGTATTTCTATGTGGTCTATCTCTTCGAAGTGATATATTGATTTGATGAAATATTCATATCCATGTGTGACGTGCACACCAAATTTAAACCTCTCAATAATTTTTCCTTACACTTGTGAACATTTAAATAATCGATTTAAATGCTTAATTTATTGATTTTCCACATAATATCATGTTCTAAGGAATCTCCTTTCTCTTTATTAACCAAATATCCATCATCTATTGGTTCATGAGCAGGATCTACTTTCTCACACATTCTATTAATAAACTCCCCACACTCCTTGCTAATTTTCATGAGTGTTACATTTTGTGCCTCTCTTTCTTTATATTTTTAGGTTTATTCCTCCATCACCTAATCCTTCTTGTCTAAATCTCCTCTTTCCTCGTATGCTATTTTTTAACTATGCGATAAATTATTCGATGCCTTCAAGAAAAAATATTAGGAATTATGCATGGTATACATCTATGTAAAATATGGTTTCTATTTAATTGAGAATTTTAACCCATTAAATTACCTCATAACCTTCTCCTGGTTGACTTAAATATGATCTGACCTGATGGTTATCTTGTAAAACTCTTTATTTAACTCCTAGATAAATAAGTCCTTCTATCTTAAGTTTTTTAATTTATTGAATATTTGATTTAAATAAATTATGTATAATTTTACCACTTATATTTAAAACTATATGATCCCTCCAATTTATTTTATCCTTACATTTCTTGTGCCATTAATATTTAAATTCATTCCACCACAGCACTACACGACCTTTCAATCTAGTTTACATCACCTTTACAAGCTACAAGTTGTTAACATCATCAAAATCAAAACATTCCTCTATGTTAGTTAATTTATATAAATTATTTTGGGTTTAAATTTCGTAACAATAATATACTTCCAACATGGTTCCTTGTCAAATATGTGCTATATATCCTCATCATTTCTCACATCTTTGATTTGATGTCCTTACTTTTCAACATCACTCTTGTCATACCTTTGAATGAATCCTAAATATCTATCTTATTCAACATCATCTTAATGTTACAGCTTGACACACATAACATCTATGACTTCATCAATTCTTCCATCCATGCTAGATACTATAGTGCCTCTACCAATAGTTGTCTTTGGCAACATTTTCACTTCCTCACTTAGTATCATTCCTTCACCCACTTTTTTATCTACATACCCTCTCTTAGTGCATAAAAATGTATTAATTACTTCATGTTTGGTGCTCAAATAAATCATTTCACCCACTAATATTTATGTAATCTTAAATGCATGTGATACTAGTTGATGCAATCATGGGTTATGGTTTCTAATGAATTTCTTCCTTAATCACATATCCGAGTGATAATCTCACTCCTCATTGCCTCTCTATACATTTTTCACTTTGTATTATGAAAAGAAAAACATAATTATACAATTTCTCCTGACCTAAACTACCAATTTTTATGTTTTCAGAGCTTACAAAAAACACTTAAAGTTACAAACCTTTTTTCTCTCTTTCTCTCAAACTAACTCTATTTGAAAAATTAAAGAGTTTCTCCTTTGGAGTTATAACTATTTCTATTTCTTTTTAAACCACTAAATTAATTTGAAGGCCTCTTTTTATATGATTACTAAGGTGTTTACCTAAAAAATTCTCATGTAAACTAATGTTCATGAATTCTTGGCTCGAGGACTTTCTTCCATGCAATTATAAAAATCTTCACTAAATGACATAATGTTATTGAGTTGACAGGCCTATTATATAATCATAAGCTCATATAAAATTACATAATCTAAATCCAAACTACCGATCATGATAGATCATGCATTAATTTCTACCTTCATTCAACTTAACTAGAGTCTAATTAGGCTTTGTTGTAGGTTTATGTGGAATCAATCGGACCTATTTGAATTCTCATGAATTGTGTTTTTCACTTATTTGTTTCTTGTGTGATTCCATAATTTCTTCATTTTATTGCACTTATATTGACATGTCATGCATTCATGTGTCTTTATGTCCATAACTACCTTCTTTTTATTCACCAAAATATTTTCCCTATGTGCGTTGATTTTGTCTAACCTTGTGTGTCTGAAGCTATCCTTAAAAAAAATTATATGATTGTGAATTATATTCTTGTGCATTGTGTCCTTTTCAAAATTAAAAGGAAAATAAATATTTATTTTTCAATTTTAATGTTCATATATCAAAAATAAAAAAATCTTTTTTACACAAAATTAATTTTATTGAAAAATGATTTGAATATTTTATTGCTATTAAAAAGTGGGGTTTTATAAATAACTTTAGTTTTGTTTGGATTAATTATAATATTTTTATTTTTCATAATGTGACCTAGTAACATATATTTAGTAACTCAAAAATTGATATTTTTTGGACTCATTGAAATTTCATACCTTCTACATCTATCACATACTTGCTATTTATGATGCACACATATACACATGTTCTTAGAAAATATAGTTATATCATTGATAGATAAAGTTTAAATTTTAAACTTAACCTTGAAAATTTTAATCCAAATCATGTTGGAAGGTTACACTTACATTTTTCAAACCAAAAGACATTTTATTATAAGTAAATATCATCCATTTTGTGGTGAAGGTTGTTTTGATTATGTCTTCCTTGTCAACTAAACCTTGATTGTATCATGAAAATCCATCTAGAAAATAAAGAATTAAAAACATTAAAAATATGAATAACTTCATATAAGGATGAAAAATCTTATTTTTCTTTGTCTAATTATTTGTTTAGATTATATAATTTAGTGCATAATCTAATCTCTCCATTCTTCTTTCAAACCGGAACCAAATTGGCAACCCATATTAAGTGTCAAATTGGGAAAATGATTATTTATCTATTTATAAATTTCACTTATTTTTGTCTGAGGGGATACAATAGAATATTGGCCAGTCTTTCTCTTAATCTAAAAGGCTCATGCCCAACTTTAAAGTAAAGTGTTGTGATGATCCTTGGATAAAATATCTTCGAGTCATCATAGGACCATACAATCACATCTTTGTACTAATGGAGAAAGGATTTCAGTTCTTTTTTCTAAATATCATAGAAAATTGAGTCTATATTAATGTACTTGGGGTATTATATCAATCCAATAGTAATAAGGATATCTTATTGCTCACTAGACATTGATTGTCTACAATTATCACCATGTGTGTCTAAGTCACACATTCTTTATAATGAGATCTTTCCTTTCAGAGTTTTATTTTTCCTTAGCTTCATAATACCATAATTTCCTAATTAATTTATAGTAAATAATTATAGGTCTTTATCATCAATAATTTGTGATTTAAAGACTAAGTTATTCATAAACTAAAAAAATTGTTGGTCATAATCAAACACTTAAAAATTGTCAATATTGTCAAGAACATAAAGGAATGGGATTGTATCAATTGAAAAAATATATATTTTATATTCATTCAAAGGAAATAAAATTAAAGTTAAGATTAATAAATTAAAAAAAATGATTCTGTTGTCTATAAATATACATAATATTAAAATCATCAAATGATTTTATGAGATCCTAAGATCTGTGTTTATATTTTCTAAGATATGTCACTTATATTGTAATTATATATTTACTTGATTGAATGCCAATTACTAATCCTCAAATATTTTTAATTGTTTCACTTTAATTGAAGGAAAACTACAAAGCAAGGATCAAATTCAATATTCAACAAGATTTCTAATGTAAGAAAATTTCAAACAATCTGTAACAAGATATTTTTTCCATGCAAATCTACCAAATAAATTCCTATGTTATATTCTTCCTGAGAAAAAGCCCCATATAAATGTAGGATCCAAAGTACAATTGGTTTAATACTTTTATCTTTATTATAAGTAGACCTAGTAGTGAGAGTGTAAATATCAATATCTAATGAAAAAAATCCACTTTTTCCTTTTTAGCATTGCATTCCATGATCATATATTTCATTTTGGTTTGTCTTTCCAATCTTATTTGATTGTCCACGCCTCTTTAAAGTAATCGAATATGTGAAAAAATAGTATCCATATATCCATTGAGTGTTTTAGACCAATCACGATTCAATAATATTCCATAAGCTTCAAGAATATCCACCATTTTTATGTCAATAAATTTTTCTACCCTATGCTCAAATGCTAACTACACATGGACATTAAACAATTTTCTTCCCACTTTAAATTTAGAATTGTCTAATGGGACCACAAGTATGTCATATTTTATTAGAGTTACACCCAATTTAATGTAAGTATCGACTAACATAACATTGGTTGAGGCCCCTAATTTAACTAAATAATTATGTAGGTTCTTTAAAAAAATCAATAATGAAGAGGAAAAGAGGAACCTAAGTTTTTGTCTTATGAATTTCTATGTTTGTGTGTGTTGTATTTTGTTTGTTTGAAGCGGTCTTCTCATTCAATGATTTCAAAAATAAATTTCATTTTTCTATAATCTAAGCTGATTCATGTAGTTTGATCTTTTATTTAATTTTCTTCATATCCTCCACTATATTTTAACCACATTTATAAAACCTATGCTGATTTTAAGCAATTAGATGTTGGTTAATACCTTTTATAAGTGGGGTTCGCTCTTGGATTTAGGATCAATATGAATGATACTATTGTTTGGTGGTGTATATGTCATGAGGGGCTGTTATGTTTTGCTTCTCAATGCATAGTTATTTTATTGGTATTATTAAAAAATATATACTTCATTGATAATTTCCTCAAGCTTGTTATCTTTTTAGTTAGGGAAACTAAAATTCCCAAATATCATGGTTGTATTATGTTTGAAACATGTATTTTAAGAATTTGAAGTTATTTCTATGTTATAATGATTTGTAATTATTTAATATACATCATTTTATTTTTGAAAAAAATCTAAAGAATTACATAATTCAATATAAAAAAATTATTCATGTTGAGCAATGTTATATACTCTACATTAATTTGGAAAAGTTACTCAAATATTAATTCTGATTTAGCATCATAGTGATCACTTCAAAATCTAAGTTTTTGATTTGGAATATCTTGTCTTAATGGTAACACATTTGTGACTAAGGGAGGATTGAGAAAATGGATATTTTAGTTTGTGTTTGGAGTTGGATGGAGCATCAACATTTTTGGATTAATGTTTGGAAAAATAAATCTTTAAGGATTTAATTCTATGTGAATATTAATGGCTTCAAAACATATTTGTACTAAATTATTTATTTGTGAAGCTAATCTTTGGAATACAACAATCATTAGATTCAATGTTTTCTTATAAATCTCAAGAACCAAAGGAGTGTTTGGCTGATATGGATAATAAATTCATGTGTAAATATTTTTAAATATTTCACTAAAATATTTAATAGATTCATGTGGTTCTCTCGTCACACTAAAAAATTGTTGATATAAGACATTGGGGTCTATTAATTTTCAATATTATTCCAAGAAATTAATCTCTAAATTATTTCAATCATGGATAGAATTCTATGGTAAATTTAGGGACCAATCATAAGAATCATATTGTAATTAAAATAGAAAAAATCAATAATAAACATCTTTATGTTCTACTTTTAAGAGTTTAAGAGCTAATTTGAAAGATGTAAATTTATGTTTTAGAAATTTTGGTTTGAATGGGAGTAAATTGGGTGATATATCTCTCATGATTCCTTAGGATTTAAGGGATATATCTTTTTATATTAATAATTTTTGTATCCAAACATTTAGTTATTGGTGCAAATGGTCTAAAATTAGTTTCAAAGGGTGAATTTGGTTGGTTGCATGAAATTATAAGTCTTCCCTTTTTAAATTTAGGCTTACAATGTAATTCTAATAGTTGGATAAAAATCAATCCAGATTAATAGGTGGATTAAAATAGTCTTGCATGGATCTCCATATTTGTTTAATTCAATTTGTTAAGGAGATTAAGATTAATAAAAAATCATGGCCCTCCTTCTAGTGCTAGCTAACTTGTTGATGTAAGTTTGTGACCCACTCAAATAGGTTGATAGGTTTTCACCCACTCATTTTAGGATCATAAAACATAATATAGGGAATCATTATGTGGTTTTATAAATAGCTAAGTGGTGTAATAGTGGTTAATAAATATTATCTTTAATATATCCCAAAAACTTTCCTTATGAATAAGTTATTCAAATTAACTAGAAAAATAAACTATATTAAAATTGGATATTCAAAATGAAGTTAGTATACAAAAATATATCTTGACTGAAATAAATATAAAAGAGAAGGGAAATTAAGGTATAATAGAATTTTTTTTAAAGATGGAAGAGATATATTTCTAAATAAATCAAATTTTGAAATTTGTTGTGTAATTTAATCATTATTCATTCAATTCTAGTTACTACTTATATTTAAATGGATAAAAAAGAGTTTGAAGAAAATTTACTACAAACAAGTTTATTTGAAATCCACTTGATAGATTTAGACCTATGATAAATAGCTGAGTATGAACATTCATTCATAAAATAAAATTTATAGTAGAGATTTTAATCATAAAAATAATTAAACTAGTTAATATCAATTTAAATAATATGCAATCCACGCATATGAATTTGATATTTTGAGTAAATTAATTAAGACATATCATGTATCACATATAAATTGAGAAATCTAAAAAAATCATAACTCACTAAAATTTCTGAATAATTTATGATATTCTATTTTATAAATTATTCCTTTTTAAAAAAAGTGATATATATATATATATATATATATATATATATCATCTAAAAATACAATTTACATAAAAATATTAAAATAAACTTGTATAAAATTAGTCTAAAAACAGTACCCAACCAAAAATAGCATTCATTTTCCCAAATTATTATGAGAATTTAATTATTGAATTTGAAAATAAAAAATACATACTTAGTAATATTCATAAATTATTATTAAATTAATAATTTTAACTCTCAACAAATACTCTAATTTAATCAAATACTCTAATTTAATCAATAGCACTACAAATATTTTATTTAACATAACTACCCAGGTCAATGGCCTTGTTGCTTCCTCCCTAATTTGCCTCTATATAAATATATTTTTTAAATATAAAATTAAGGTGATCATTTGGGGTGTGAAATATACCATGGATACATGTTGATTGTCACTAAAACTTAGTGAAATAAAGTTGATTACAACTCATATTATAAAACCATTTTTTAAGAGAATTTATTATATTCATGAAAATGTTTAGAATTTATTATAGTTTGGTCTCCATCTGAGTAATGTGATATTGATATCGTTTAAACTTTTAATGTAAAGCAGTACTCTTAATCTTAATTTTAAAAGTGGTGAGAAAAAATTCATATAAAAATTTTGATTCTTTTTCAAATTACACAATAGCTTAATGAAATGTGGCCTTAGTTTAAGTTTTTTAATATTTACATTTTTTTATTTTTTGTTCTTTAATTTCTTTGTCATTTCACTAGTTTCTACCGTTATAAACTCTGCCAATGTGTCTTATTTTCTTAACTTTATTTTTCTTAAATAGGTAATGTGAAAAAATATTATTCTTCTCATATAAAGTGGGAGTGTTATGTATCAACACATTCGAGCTTTAAAAAATACTTTCACATTATAATTGATTGTACGTTGTTAGCTTAAAAAATAAATATATTAATTTTTATTTGATTTAAATTTATAAAGAATTTTAATATGTTTAAAACATTTTTAAGTGAAAATTAAAGATCGATAAAATAAACAAATGTTCAGTGTGTAGTAAATATATAGATTTTTTTTGGTAAAATAATTGTGTGTATAATTGTCTAGAAATGGTTGATTAACAAATTATGGGGCAATATTTAAGATCCCCAATTAACGTGAAGTTTCTTAAAAAATATTATTAAGGAATAAAATTTTAAAAATAAGACCATGATATGATAGTTTTAATTACATGCGTCTCTAATACAAATGTATGAATGCATGAATTCACACTACCATGCAAATTTGACAGTTTTGATACTTAACCATTTTTCTATCATTTTTACAGCTGACAAATCTAACTATCATAACTATTTTTTGAAGAAAATTACATAACAAAATCAAATTTGAAAAGTCTTAAAATTTTCAAGAAGTAATACAAATATAATGGAATACATGGCTCCAACTTTTACGTCCAAAATATTTTGCAAACAAAAATATATGGCTTTCAAAACTCAACATATCAAACAGATTTGATAGTTTTTGTACTTATCCAAATAAATTACTTCAACCTAAATAATATTATTTAAGACTAAAAATATTTATTCAAAACTAAACAATTTTATCTAAAGCTCATACAAACAAATTTAGAAAAAAAAAATTCAACTGATAGTTTTTGTACTTATCCAAATAAATTACTTCAACCTAATTAATATTATTTAAGATTAAAAATATTTATTCAAAGCTAAACAATATTATCTAAAGCTCATGCAAATTTGAAAAAAAAAAAATCAACTGAAGTTATCATAATGTGGATACTAGTTGTTCAAAATAAATAAAACATGTTATTTGGATGAAAATTCTATGCACGTATTTATTTATTTTTTAGTTTATTCTATGAAATAAGGATAAAATTAAAACTATAGTTAACTCTTCACAAGATATATGCATTAATGAAATTGGTACACTTAGTTTCATTATTATTAATTTGTATTGTACCCATTATTATTGAAATATATTTTGGAAGACAATTGGTAAGATTGAGAACGTTGTATGGATATTTTGTGAGTTTGTTTTAGTTTTCTACTTTCTAAAAAATAGATTGATGTTGTGTAATTTTTGATATTTAAGTAATAATTTAATGAGATTTTATTGATTTATTATGAATAGGTTAGATTATAAAATTATGTTATTCTAATCATTTTTGTTAGTTAATCTTTGATCTCTTTTGTGGTAGATAGATATGTTATTACTATTTTTTATAGTGATTTTGATCTTTATAAAATTGTTATCAATGAATATGTAATTACTATTTCTATAATCAATTTCTCTTGTAAATAGATGCTACTAAAATTTACTTATAATTAATTATTCTTTAGACTTTTGCACCATATTAATTTAGATTTGAGTACATAAATATATTTGATTAATTCTGGTGGATTTTATGATAATCTTATTATGTATTGTTTAAAAAAAATTATTTCTCAGTTGAAACTTAAAATTTTATTTTTTTCCTATTATTCATTATTTTTTGTGAGATCTGGTTAGTGTAATACAGCATCATTATAAATATATGTTATTGGGTGTTAATTTAAATACTTGGTTAAATTTTACTTAATAGGTTGTACATCACAAGCTATTATTCTACCACTTGGTTAATTAAAAACTGCATAATCAAAACTCATGTCTTTGATTAGTCATCAATCCTAAGATGAAAGGGTGAAAACCTATTATTTATGGTGTACATAAAACCTACATCAATATAAATTGGTACTAGAAAGAGGGTATCGTGTCATCAATTTTTATCCAATGTATTATTTTATTTTAATTAATTATTAAACTATACAAATCTTTAAAAAAAAGTGAATTTTATAAAATTAAAAATATGTCATGGCTTAGTGAATTATCTATAAATGTATATTAAGTATTCAACATGATTTTACAAATCAATCCATTTATTTTACTTCTTAGTTTTCAAAATAATAATAAAAGAACTACTAAAGGACATCTTATTGTTTACAAATCTACCTTGGATATTATGAAAGTGAAATTTGAATATGTATCTTTCAAATTATTTCCAATTTAAAATAATAAGCTTCACATTAGATTTTAGACTTATCACCTAATTCTATTATTAGTTGGAAGAATTTTGAAGATTGTTTTTTTTCAATTTGGTAAAATGATTGATGTTCATGTTTTGTTAAAATATTTTATTATGATAAAATGAGAACATCATGAGGTAATTATAGATTTTAATTTTAAATTTAAAAATAATTATAATAAAATCCCAATCAGTCATATATTTATTGAATTAATAATTTTTGATATTTATTTGCATGCTTTAGATCCATTAAACCTTCGTGGACTTGTGTGGGAATGTATGCACAAATACTTTAGTTTTGGCTTATATAGAAACTATTCATGTAAAAATTAGTTATCATGCCCAAAAAATCCCAAGTGGAGGTTTTATTCTCTTTTTGAATAATTGTGTTAAATGATTTAATAAATCAAAAAGTTTAAGATCTTATCATTGTTCCCATAAAAGTTATTACTTATATGAATAATGATGATTTAAGAGAAAGAAAAAGTTTTAGGTGATGATAAAAACAAAGAGATATTAAATTTAGAAGATCATAATCAACACATGCCAGAATAATCAAATGATCTAATTATCAAAAAATTGGTGTTTATTTAACATCTTGATCCAAATATCATAGTCAACAAACTTCAGGTAAATAAATTTCTTGTTTATGCTTTGAAAGATTTTGGAGAAAATCTTTTCAAAACCAATTTTTATTTTGATTTTTGACTTAAGTAAAATGGTTATTTTAAACACATGCATGCAAATTATTTTGTGTTTAAAAAAATAATATATATTTTTTTAAATGAATACAAAGATGTATTAAATGTTAATATATTTAAATTGAAAAAACTTACTTTTACTAAATAATGATAGACATTTTACACAAAATTTCTAAACCCACCCTTTCAATTTTTTTGGAAATTATTTTTTAAGATTATTAGATTAATTTTTATTATTGACCATTCATCCACTTCACATAATTTATCATTTTATCATAGTTAATATTTTTGCACACTTATGGTTATTCATGGGCTGCTCATGAGGTATTTAAAACTTAGAATTAAGGTATATGTTATAATTGAATTCAGATCTTTATTTGAGTTGAATGTGCTTATCAAATTATTAAAAGTTATTTTGATATGTTCATGTAAATTTTAGAAAAAATTCTGATTTTTAAATATCAATTGCACATTCACATGATTAATAATTGTTTAAGAGATAATAAAAATTGAGAAAGATAAAAATTTGAATGAAATCTATAATTTTAATTAAATTTTATTCCCTAAATACATAGTCAATGGTGGTTCTCAACCCTTCCTCTTAGAAAAATATTAACAAATAAAAATATTCATAGATAGAAAAATGGTGATTCAATTAATCTCTACCAGGGATATGGACACCTAGATAGAAGTATAGCAATGTTTAGAGTGGAATCAAAGGTATCTATGTTGGGTCTATGGATGTCTGGATTGAAGTAGAATAATGACCGACATCTTATAAATTTGTGCCTAAAAAACTTACAATAAAAAAATAGCAAAGAGCCTTCAAATTTATGTTTGATCTTGGTTAAAACTATCAAAACAAGGAAAATACTCTTCACAAAATCACACTTAATTTGAAAATAAGAAGGGTTAGTATGTTGTATGATTATGTTTAATCCTCTTTCAGTTATCTATTTTGCTTATTTATTTCTTATAAAGTTTAATTTTATTATGATAGTTAAACCATAAATTTGGGGATCTCAAATACTCAGGAGTATTTTCCCACCAAGTTGTCATTTTTATATACCAACACATCCTAGTTTTTAAAAAAATAGGACCTTGAGATTTTAGTTAAAAATAATTTCACATTCTAGTTGATTGTACATTTCTAGCTAAAAGAGATATATAGTTACTTTAATTTGATTTTAATTTAGAAAAAAATTAATATATTTTATATATTTTTTAGGTGAAAATTAAGGTTCAATAAAATAATGTTTAGTATGCAACAAAGAGATAGGCTTTATTTGGTGAAAAAAATGTATGTATAATTTTCCAAAAATGGTTGATCAACACTTTTTGAGACAATATTTATAAGACTAAATAAATGTGTATTTTCATAAACACTTTTATTAAGGAATCTAAATGTCAAATAAACACATTTAAAAAAAATAGTCACATGTATCTTAAATCAAAATATATATCTTCATAAATTCACCCTGCCAAGCAAATTTTATAGTTTTCATACTACTATTTTTCTGTGAATTTCATAGTTGACAAATTTGGTTGTTAGAACTATTTCATGAGTAAATTTTCATCATAATGTCAAATTGTATAACTATACAAATTTTCATGGAGGAATACAATTATAAGAGGAATAATGGGGTCTAAGTTTAGTGTTAGAAGGTTTTGTAAATCAAAATTTATTGCTCCAAAAAATCAACATATCAGGCAGATTTGATAGTTTTTATACTTGGTAAAGTAAATTATTTTGATCTAAATAATATAATTTAAGATAAATAATATTATTTAAGGCTATAAATATTTATGTAAATTTATAAAATATTATCTAAATTTCATAAATTTTTTAAAGAACAAGTGAGCTCAAATTATAAATGTTTATCTAAACTACATGTAAATTTGGAAGAACAAGTCAACTAAAGTTATTATAAGGTAAACATTAGTTAAAAATAAATAAAACATACAATTTGGATGAAAATTCAATGCATGTATTTATTTATTTATTTATTCTTAAAAATAGAAATAAAATTAGAACTATAGCTAACTTTTCATGAGAGATATGAAATTAGTGGTTTTGGTCCACTTAGCTTCATTGTTAATAATTTGTATTTAATCCATTATCATTTAAAAACATTTTAGAAGATAATTAGATATTTTATGAGTTTGTTTTAGTTTTCCACTTTCTCAAATATTCATATTGTTGTTGTGTAATTTTTATATTTAAGTAATCATTTAATAATATTTTATTTACTTGTTATGAGTAGTTAGATTATGCAATTATGTTATTATAATCATTTTTTTAATTTAATCTCTAATCTCTTTTTCTAGAGATAGATATATTATTGTTATTTTTTATAGTGATTTTGATATTTATAAAATCGTTATGGATGAATGTGTAATTACTATTGCTATGACCAATTTATGTTGCAAAGAAATGATACTAAAATTTACTCAAAATTAATTATTCCATAGAATTATGTACAATATTAATTCAAAATCTCAGTACATAGATAGATTTGATTTTTTCCTATGTATTTTAAAATAAATCTTAGAATGTGTTGTTTAGATGAAATATTAAACTTTTTCTGGTGCCCTACTCTTCTCTTTTTTTTAATTTTTATGAAATATTATTATTGTAATATAGAATAATTGTAAATATATGGTATTAGGTATTAATTTTATTACTTAGATAAATTTATATTGATGGTTTATACATCGTGTGTTATTATTCCACCATTTAGTAATTAAAAAATTCATACTTGTAACTTGTACCTTGGATTGATTATTCATCAATCCTAAAGTAAGAAGGTGAAAGCGTATTATATATGATGTGCATAAAAATTACATCATAGGAGATTTTTACCTCTAATGATTTTTATCCTTGTGACCCTTTTGAGTTTTTATCTAGCTTGTTTAAACTAGAATTTTATCTTAGGTTCATCAACTATAATTACTTCTTACCTTTGATACTTAGTAAGTTATATGTTTCCTATTTAATATTAGTCTTCTTGTGGTAAACATAACATAATTAGTGGGTTGTGTGGCTAAGGTAGAATATGTGGTAGAAATGGGAGGGACCAATGGAATGGATAAATAAATATTATCATGAATGAATGCAATGTAGGCTATAGAATATGATGGAGATAGGATGACAATGGTAGGGATAAAATATGTGACTAGAGGGGATATATAAATGGGCATTGGATGGGTTGGATATGTAGTTCTAACATAGGAAAGTTTTTATTTCTCAAGTAATAATGATAAAATAGCATTAACTATATTTTCTTTTCATTTAAGTTTCTTTGGTTTATACATTACATGATTAGTAACTCCTGAAGTTGTAAATATATTTAATGGGTCTATTTTTGGTAGTATATGTTAAGTTAAAATAGGTGTTTGTTGAGAAGGTAATCATTTTTCCTACAATAATACTTGTCTATATAATTCTACTTAAGTAGTAAAAGGAGGAGAGACACTTATCGTACCACTACCTAGTGAAACAAAATGTGTTTACGTGGTTGAATTGGTCTAACTCAAAACTTATGTAATTGAAGTTTGAACACTTTGGGTAATTATATTTTAATCTACTTGTATGGTTTATACTTTATTAATTTGGTTTGTTTTATTTGGAGAAACAAGAGTTAATACTTTCATTTTAGGTATTGAAGCATTGGTTTCAAATGGTGCATCTTCTAATAGGGACATTGAAGGATAAACATGAAGACTTTCAACCAATTTATATACATTTATTGTTACAAATTTTGGGATTATAACTTGACATGCATTATTGATAACTTAATCAATATGTTGAGAAAAAGGATATTGGACATAAGATGAAGAAGGAAATATTTTATATTTAGAGGTGAAATCACCCTTTAAAATGTTTATGGAGAAGGAATTCCTTATAAAAAATTATTATTTAGATAAGGATCTATATGAGGTGAAGAATTGTGAGATGTGGATGCATCTGACTTCTCCTCAATTTCTTATGAACATTATTGCTTTGGAGGTGAACTTCTTATCCCTGCAAATTACATCTTTGTTATAAATTCCTCATAATTATCTAAATTTATATATCCAATCATGGGGATGATTATGGTGGTTGTTTACTATTTTCACCTTCCTTTTTAATTACCATATATGATTCTATATTATCATTTAGATCTCATTTTCTAATATATTGGTCAACAATATTGACTGAGAGCCTTTTTTACTTCTAATATTCACAATGCTAGCCATACTTAGAAATTAATAAGAATGAAATGGAGGCCATGGAGATTTTTTTATTACATCTACCACCAATCCCATGAATTATTTTATATGCTACCTCATGCTTTACAATATTTTGATGTACATTGTTGGGAAGCTTAAGAGGAGACATAAGACTTCTATCAATTTAAATAATTCTAATTTTTTTTTATAATACCAATAATCTCCCATTATTTAAATTGACATTTTAATTTCCCTTGAGAGTTTAGGAATTGGTATTTAATAGATAGGTCTATTGAAGGATAAAATAAATCATACATCTCCTTAATAAATTTATTAATTTTTGCATAGAAATTTTATAACTTTAAATGAACTAGATTCATGGGAGGAGTCTATTAAGGAATTCAATAAAATATTATTATTTCACATATGGAAGACTAAAGGTGGAATTTTGAATTCTAGCGATGAGAAGGAAGATGGTGAGTTGTAGACTGAGAATGATCTCGTGAAGGAGATATTGAATTGTGTAATTGTTTAAAAATAGGGTCCACCTACCACTACTATAGGGAAAGTTTTTGATCAGCCACATGGGAAAAAATTGATATCATGGGTATACATGGTGTTTGGAGAATGGCTAAAAAGAAAAATAATTGAAGACTCCCCATTGTTACCCACTTGTGAAAGTGATGAGGTATATCTAGATGTCCCTAATACAGTTATCGAGAAAGTTGACTCTTCACTATCAAATTCTCTTTTAGCCAAATATAGCTATTTTAGACCTAATATCGATTCTTTTAGGAAATGGGCAAATTTTAAATGGCATGTTAAGGGATAGATTGAAATCATTGCCATGACAAAAAAACTTTTTATTGATTATTTTGTCTAATTTAGAGGATTACGTCAGGATCCTAATGGGGGGGGCATGGTTTATGGGTAAATCAAATGTTTGTCTCTACAAGTGGAAAGCAGGCTTCAATCTTAATGGTGCAGTTATTGAAGATATCCTTATATAGTTTAACTTGAAATAATTAACTTTGGAATTTTGGGCTCTAGAGGTTATTCTTTGGATCACAAAAGCTCTTGGTCAACTTATTTTCATAAATCCCATTACTAGGTTTAGACACAGAATTTTGATTGCAAGATTTTGTGTCTTCATCATAATAGATAAAACCTTGATCCATTCCAGTAAGATAAGATCCAAATATGGTGTTTGGAACATAATAATTGTGTTTAAAATAGAATCAGAGATCTACAAAATGTATAATGTCTTAAATCAATCCTTAAAAGACTACCCTCTCTCTAATAGGCCTTCTCATCCCCCTATATTCCATTGGGTGAAGAAACCTCCTTATCTAAACCCTTCCCCATGACCCCCATGCATCCCACCCTAGTCTTGGTCCCCTTAGCCTAGAATAGAGGTTTTCAATAGCTACTTTAGCTAGGGATTTGAATCCCTCAAAAGTTTCTATATGATTCTAAACTACCCCAAATAAGATTCCCCCTTTAAAGATACATTCTAGTCCTATTTTAAAAGATGAATCCAAAATAGTTATCCTATTTGAACTACAACTAGTTAAGACCCCTTTAGCCCGTCCTTCTTTGGTAGAAAAATTGGCAAAAGTAGATTTTACTTCCCCTGCTTCAACTCTAGTTATTTCTTAGGAATAGAAGGAATCTCAGACTGAAGGTCATGAGGCTTTGAATTATCTTCCATAATTTGAATCTTTACTTTAATGTGGGGATTTGGTTTTACAATAATACTCACCTAACAAGGTATTGTTAACTCTAACTCAAAATGAAGGATTGTATAATTCCTTTTACCCAATTCTAGGCCAATGCTCTTCATTAGGAAAGAATGAGAATAGTGAGAAAATTAGGAAAAGATAGAGGATCAATGGATGAAGGTGCAACCTAAAAAGGGTATAAAAAGTAGAATTGGGAGAGGATCATAAATATAGTGGTAGACTATCCAATTTTAATGCTAGAAGGCATAAAAATAGATAAACATGTTACAGAGGGTACCCAAATGACCCTCAGATAATTCCCAAACACCAAAAAATGAAGATTATATCATGGAACATAAGGGGTTTATATAATCCTAGAGAAACAAAGATTGGTTAGAAATATTATTTATAATCACAAACCTGATACTTTGATCCTCCAAGAAACCAAGATGCCTAAGGATAAAATTTTGAAAAAAAGGATAATATTTGGAGAAAAGCTAAAAGTATTAGTAGTAGCTCTAGAGGTGCTTCTAGTGGTATGACTATTTTTTGATATCCCCTAGCTCCAAAGGGGATGATTATGTTAAAATTTGATTTATATATTACTATTTTATTCAAATATACTCATAATAAAATGGAGTGGATTCTTAAAAATGTCTATGTAACTAATACTAGAAATGATAGAAATAAGCTCTAGGTAGACCTAGTTGAGATTAGGAAGTCTTTTAAAAATATGAACTAGATAGTGGCCAGAGACTTCAATTCTCCTCTTTCTCTAATGGAAAAAAGGCGGAATCTATTCACTTAATGACAACATGATTTAGTTTAGCAACTTTTTTAATTAGGTAGGTCTCATCAATTTGGAATTAAAAGGGAATCCCTACACTTGTTTGAATAGGAGATTGGGTGAAAACCTTATTCAAGTTTGAATGGATAGGTTCTTGGTTTCCATGAATTAGGTTATTCAATTCAAACGTTCTCTTTCCTCTCTTCCAATGATTAGTTCTAACCACAATCCCTTGATCTTCATAGGAGAAAATATGTCCAAACCTAAGGGTATTCCATTCATATTTGAAAAAATGTTGTTAACCCATCTGTCTATATTTGAGTCTTTGAAGGAGTGGTGGAAACTTCCAGTCTAGGGATCACTAGGGATCATGTATGTTCATCTTAGGTATGAAACTTAAGCATGTAAATAACAAGATTAAGATCTATAATAAGGAAGTATTTGGGATTATTTTCACCCAAAAAATTAAAATAGAGGAATATTTATGTATAATTGAGGAGAAAATCAACTTTGATTCCAACCCTTCCTCTCAAGCTAAAGAAAGGGAACTTTTAATTTTATTTCATAATTTGTAAGGCAAGGAAGAAATCTTCTGGTGCCAAAAATCTAGGAAATCCTAGTTTAAGTAAGGTGATAGGAACACAAAGTACTTCCATCACTTGACTTCAAAAATTTCCAGCATACAAAAATTTTAGAAATCAAGGGAGAAGATGGGGTTCTTTATAAAGAAGAAAAAGACATTGAATTGCAAATTGTTAATTTCTACATGAATCTTTTGGTAGTCATCCCCCCTAGGAATTTTAGTTAGAGGAATAGGTTATAAATATTATTTATGGGGTCATATCTTAATAATATAATGCTTCTATTATCTATCCACCTTCTAATGAAGACATTAGATTCATCATCTTCTCTTTAGAAGGAGACAAAGCCCTAGGATTGGATGGATTTCCTCCTTTTTTATTCTAAGTTTTTTGGGACATTATACATAATGAATTTTATTTAATGGTGACTAAACTTTTTAAATTATTTACAATGCTTCAATAATATAACAACACTTTTCTAGTCTTGATTCCTAAGAAACATAGAGTGAACCAATTGAAGGATTTTAGACCTATTAGCCTATGCTCCACTTTCTATAAGATCTGCACCAAAGGCTCTGAAGAATTAAAATGTTTCTTGATAATTTGATATTGGAACAATAAGGGGCATTTATTTTTGGTAGATATATATCATATGACATCATTATCACACATAAAACTATCCACTCAATTTCCAACTCTTCTAGACAAGAAATGTTCCTCAATATTGACATGAATAAATCCTATGAGAGGGTCTCATGGCTCTTCTTTGACAAAGTTATACATAATTTTGGGTTCAACCAGGTGGTAAGGAACCTAATCTCTTCCTACATTTCTTCTCCCATGTATTTAGTCATTATAAATGGGGTTCTTAAAGGGCTTTTTCCAATGGGTAGAGGTCTTCATCAAAGAGACCCTCTATCTCCCTATCTATTCATTTTGATGGCTGAAATGTTGAGAAAAATTATTGAAACTACCAAATATTCTAGAATTATCAAGGGTATTAAGGTGGAACCTAACACTAGACCAATAACCCATCAAAAATTTGTGGATGATACTCTGATTATGGGAGAAGCCTCAATGTTAGAAGCTAAATGTTTCAATAAAATTCTTAATATTTATGAGGTAGTTTTTTTGATAAAGTAAAGTGGAAAACTAGGGGCCAAACCCTATATAGTAAAAAAAGACAAGAAGGTAAACAAACAAAAAATTCCTTCAGAGAGACGACGGCACAGTCGAGAACAATAGATAGAAATAAAACACAAGCAACGGAAAGACCAGAGTCAGAGAGGTCTCCCCTTACATAACTACTGATTTGATAAGATCATTAAGTTTCTCATTCTCTGCATTGTTAGCATACCTAGTATTGCCCACCACTTCTAGCATAGACATGTTTGGCAGAATTGTATTTCAAAGCCCTTTGGCAAAGACCCTCTCTAGCTTCTAAATGCGGTCCTTCAAGGCCCCAATTTTAGTTTTCCAATCAGTCTCATTCTCAGTGCCCTCAAAAGCTTCCTTGACATAGATTTTACCCTTATTGTCAAAATTTCCCATAGTGTTAGTACCCTGCTCCTCAGTAACCTCAAAATCCCTAGTAGCCTGCTTCCCTCCAGTGTCCTCCAAAATTTCCTAGATTTCCATCTCCTTAGACTCTTCCTCCTGGGTTGCTTCTTCCAAAGCACTTTTCAAATAATCAATTATTCTGGCCTTCGAGGTTGTTTACTAGCAATCTGCCCTAACTTCACACTTTGAAGGGGAATCCTTCCTTATTAATTTTGGAAGGCTTGTGAGATTTACCACCTTGGCCCCCCGTGGCCCTACCCAGATTCTTGTGGGTCCCTTTCATAGTCTCTTTAATATTTTCTTCCTCTTCATCAACCTTTCTTTTCTTGCCCTTCTTACTCACAAAGGAGCTAGGGGTATCAACAGGGGTATTTTTAGGGGTGGAGAAAGAGACATCTTTTGTTTTGGTAGGAGTAGGGGAAACCCATGACTCATCAATAACATCACTAGACACTGGGTTGGAAGGAATGTCTTCACTATCAACTCTGATATTATTGGTTGTTTGAGGGTATGTTGAAAGTTGTATAGGCAAAAAATTAGCCCCTAGTGTAGGGGAATAGGGTTTATATCTAGCTTCTTAGCCATTTTAGTTCTCACCCTCAAGACAGAGTGTTCTAAAGAGGAGAGCAGGTAAAAAAGGAAAGCTAATAATAACATTGTGCCTGAAATGATTTAACAAAGGAAGGTGGTAATTATAGAACTTAGTAAATCACCCCTCGAGAGTGAAGTACTTCATGATAATGAAGCACACTCCATCCCATGGCTCTTAAAGTTTAGTGCGCTCAAACCCTCCTTGATATGGGTCGAGTTCTTCTCCCTCACCCAGAAATAGTTTATGGCTAGCCATATCCATGATTTTGGTTTTCCTTTGGAGTTTTATACCCTGCATGGTCATTCCCATGGCCATATAAATCACCTTTTTAGAGATTTCAAAACTAATACCACACACTATGACCCGCCTATTCAACTAGGATCTCGTAAACTACTCGAATAAGTTTTCATCATAACCATTTAGCCTTTCCAAATATGGGATGATACCCCCTTCCTTACAATAATGCCAAACCAGTAGATTATCTTTAAATTCACAGCAAGAGATAGGTTCAGTTCAAATATGATCTCCCCCCATTCTATAATTGTAGACCCAGATAGTGGAGTTCCTAAGTTCTGCCTTCAACTTTGAACTGGTAGCTAACCCTTGCTTTTGTTTATGTAGAATGCAGATGAGATAGCTCATTTTACAAAATGCCTTGTAGTGATGACATTGTCTACTCCCATGCTTGAAAATAATTTCCCCTTGATTTTCATGATGAGACCCACACGCCTCAACCTTATGATACAATGAATTATTAATGATTACCAAGAAAGTACAAAGGTTATCAAGTTTTGAGATCCCTGATGGTCCTCTCCATGTGGACCACCTCTAAAAGCTATCCTTGTCATCAATGCACCTCATTCCTAACAAGTCATCTCCTTTTGAATGATCTCCCTAACGTTTAAGGGAATATGAACACCTTGTTGCCACACCCTCCAACCTAAAAATTATTGACCAAGGTTGGCACAAGCATCAGCGACCCTGTTGCCTTCTCTGTAAGTATGGAAAATCTCCACTTTGGAAAAATTTTGTAGAAGAAATTAGATATCAGTAATGATGTCTTTTAGCTTGATTCCCACATTTGATGCTTTATTAATAGCATCTATGACCATCTTAGAGTCTCCTTGTATATTCAAGTTCCTTATTCCTAGGGATATAACTAACTTTAATCCCCATAGTAGAGCCATTGCTTTAGCATAGTTATTGCTCTGGCATCCAATTCCATCAGCATAGATAGCAGACATCCATCCTTTATCATTCCTTATAATTCCTCCTCCACTAGGTTTACCATCCAACTTGGATGCACCATAACACCTTTTTCCATACATCTTTATTTTGAGCTTTAGGAATGAGCAGATGGTAAGTAGATTTGATAGAGAACGATCCATTCTTATCTGGCCTCTAGTATTGTTCATCCTCCTAGGGGAAGAGAGGGATTTAGATCTCTTGAATGCACTACTAGATCTCTTAAACTCTTGAGAAAAGCTCAGGCTAGTGCCCACAACAATCCAAAAGATTTTTTCCAGCTCCTCAACCCATTATTGTTTTCCATATAATCACTAACCCTATCTCTAAAAAATTAGGTAGTCAAGTTAGAAATCTCTCTATAGTTTCCCTGTGTGATGAGAGCCTTGTCCTTTAACTAGATATCATCCCAAAATTTAATATGCTAGCCATTTCCAAGTTTCCATCTAATTCCCTGTTTGAGAAGGCTTCTACTTTTTAGCATTTTATTCCATATCACAGATCCCTGGGGTAATCTTGTCTATTGAAGAAAGTTAGAATCACCAATGATATGCATGTATTTAGCATACATTATTTCCCCCTAATCATTATTTTTATGGATCAGGTTCTAACTAACTTTTGAGAGAAAGGCTTTGTTCATGTTTCTGATGGACCTAATATTAAGTCCACCATGAGATTTTGAAAGACACACTTTTTCCCATTTGACTAAAGACATTCTCTATTTGTCTTCCACTCCCATCCATAAAAATTTCGTTTGGATCTATTCCAGTTTCTTAACAAAATATGTAGGATTTTTAAAAAGAGATAGGAAGTATGTAGGAATACCTTGCAATGAATCCCGAAGAAGTTGCAGTTTACCAACATTGCTGAGTAATTTCCCCTTCCAACCAAGAAGTTTCCTCTGCATTATTTCCACAATTCCATTCCAAAAGCTAGGAGATACCTCTTTGACCGAGAGTGGGAGACCCAGGTAGGTAGCTAGTAGGCCAGCTTTAGCACATTCTAATATATCAATGATTATATGTCTAAGTTCATTAGGAGTGTTGAATAAATACACATTGCTTTTCTGGAAATTTATCCTTTGTCCTGACTCTCTGGCATAATTATTTAAGATATTCTTCCATATTCTAGCTTCAATCACCGATGAGATGTCAAATAAGATGGTATCATCCACAAACTACTGTACCGCCATAGGATGAAGGGAGGAGGCAGGTTTAATGCCCACTAGCTTTTTTGAGGCTATATCTACTTGTATGTATCTTCCCAGTGCCTCAGCCATAATGATGAATAAGTATGGGGAGAGAGGGTCTCCCTGATGAATTCCTCTTGAGGATGTGAAAAACCCTCTAGGAACACCATTAACTAGCACTAATAATTTTGCAGAAGAGACTGTGTTCCATAACAAGCGAGACATTTTATCATTAAACCCAATTTTTTTGATCACTTGGAACAAAAAAGTCCATGAGACTCTATCATAATCTTTAGAACTATCAAGCTTGAGAGCCATCCTAGGGATTTTGCTCTTATCCATGGAGTGAATAGTCTCATGTGTGGTGATCACGACATCAAGAATCTGCCTGCTCGAGATGAAACCTTTTTGAGTAGGAGAAATAATTTTGTCTAGCAAAGGTTGAATCCTCATGACTAGCATTTTAGTACATAACTTATACATAGTTTTTCATAGACTAATGGGCCTAAAATCAGTGAGGTGTGAAGGTTGCGATTTTTTAGGAACAAGAACTATGAAGGTATTATTAACTTGTTTCAAAAGTTTACCTGATCTAAAAAATCACAAACAACAGTCGTGAGGTCTGCTCCTACTATCTCCCAATATTCTTGAAAGAATATAGGAGGAAAGCCATCAGGACCCAGGGCTTTAAAAGTACCCATGGAGAATAAAATAGCATGGACTTCTTCCTTGGATATAGGCTTTAACATCTCCAGATTATCTTCTTTTGTTATTAAACAGGGGATTTTATCAATGAATTGATTCATAGGTCTATCAATTCTATCATTATTATTTTATTTCGTAAATAGATTCTGAAAGAAAGCCCTGGCTTGTTCCCCTATTTCATTATCCTTGGTAATTTATGAGGTAGTGTTAGGAAAATGTGTTAACTTTATTAAAATTTGTTTATTTTTCATCAATACTCTGACTAGTTTATAGGTGAAGATTTCTAATATTTTTGGGTGTGTAATAAAAAATTTTCACTCTTCTTAGTTGGGTATCCCTCTTTTTGAAAGTAATATGAAATTCAAATTTTGGAATCCACTAATTGATAGGATTCAGAAGAAGTTGGTTAGATGGAAAGGGAATATGTTATCTCACACTAGTAAATTACAATTACTTGAAAGCTTCCTATAGAGTATCCTAATATATTATATTTCCTTGTTTTTAATTTTGTAGTTTTAGAAGAAATTCCTCTAGAGGGGGATGGAAGATAGGTTCAAGTTTCCCCTTATCTTTTGAGAAAAAGCATGTTTTACTAAAGGGAAAGGGGGATTTGGTCTTAGAAGGGTGAATTCAATGAACTAAGCTTTGTTATCCAAACAAGGATGAAGGGTGATAAAAGAAGACAACCAATAGATGAGAGTTATTAAATCCAAGTATCTAAATTCTAGGGAGGGTTATTGTTTCCTTATTAAAGGACCTAATAATGGGTTAGCATTTTGGAAATCCATCTGTAAAGGAAAGGATCTTCTTAATAGAGGACTAAAATGGAAAATAAGAAGAGGTAATACAGTGAATTTTTGAGATGACCTTTAGATTAATCAACTTATACTATGATCCCAAGCTTCATTTGGACTAAGAGATCATTTCAAGGAGGAAGTGTGACATAAATTGTATGATTACTAGTAGGATATTGATGGAAGAAAAAAGTGGAAGATCCTTGATAAAGAAATAATGAATCAATAAGAAACTCTTTTCCTTTAGGAGTTAAACAAATAGCTTCAAATTACTCACATTAACAAATTCTCCAAAGATAATGAACTTATCTAGAAGGAAAATCCTATTGGTTTATTCTCTATTAAATTTGGTTACCAATTGTTATGGGACCAAGAAATATTGTAGGAAAATTGGAATATCTTATGGATAAAAAATATAACTCCCAAAATTAATGTTTTCTATTGGTTGGATGCCCAAAATAAAATCCTCATAGTGGATAACTTAATAAAAATGGGATTCTCAATTCCTAACAAGTGTGTTATTTATAAAAAAGAGGTTAAATCTTTTGATCATCTCTTCCTTTTCTTCCCTTTTGCCTCTTCCATTATCCAATATTTTTTTATTTTCTCTAATTCTTATTGGGTCTTCCTAAATTCTATACAAGACTTGATTTATCAATGGAAGGCTCATTAAGATTACCCCCCCCCCTTGAGATTTTGGTGGGATTTAGCTCTTCCCCATATTTTTTGGGGAATATGAAAGTCTAAAAAAGTCAAATATCTTTGAAAACATGAATCCCTACCCCAATATAACTTTCAAGAGGATAATGGCATCTATCAAGGAGGTTTGGTCAGCATTTACTTCTTCTTTGTATGACCCCCCTTTGCTTTACCTTTTCCAGGTTCTTATCTTATTGAATCTTATCATCCCTACTCAAGCTCAAAAGTAGACTATTTACATATTGCTGATAAATTAGATTTGCCCTCTGAATTTATGGTAAAAACTAAATTTTGATGGAGTGGTGAAAGGGAATCTCGATCCAGCAAGAAGTAGTGGGATAATTTAGGATTATAATGGTAATCTTTTGGTAGCACATGTGTGTCTCTAGGGATTCAAACTAAGGATGTGGTAGAAGCCATTTCAGCTTGGTAGGGGATTGAGCTAGCTACTAAGATGGGAATGGAGAATCTCTAGGTGGAAAGAGATTTATTGAATATTATTAAGTGCCTGAAAGGCACCTCCCAACCTTCCAAGTCAATTTTCAGCATAATGGAGGATGTCAAATCCCATCTAACATCATTCAAAGGTTTTTATATTTGTCATTCCATAAGGAAGGCAAAAAAAGTGCTGATAAGATGGCTAATATAGGGGTTACATGTGGCTCCCTCAGGAATTGCCAAGGTAACATGGATATACCTAATGATGTCATGCTTATAATTCAATATGATAAATCCCAATCTAATGTGTGAATTAATGATTATCATTATTGATAAATCTAAGTTGTATGGGAATAGTTGTAAAATAACATGTTTTGAATTCATGATCCTTTCACATCTTAAGGCTATACACAAGTGGAAAGGCTTATTTTTAATATCTATTATTATAAGGAAAAGGCCAATTAAGTTATTTTCATACTTGATAGCAACTTGTTTCTTTTGCATAAAGCATAGTGAAGATAATAAACTTAACATGGGTGGCAATTATGATAGGGTCAAACTAATTTATTACACAGAGGTCAAGGAGTACCCCTATGTTTGGAAAAAAATGGTGAAGGGAGGTCTTTTGAATTTCTTGGAAAGGATAGTGGGTCATGATGTGGCAATCTCTCATAATTTCATTAGAGGATGGATGGAGAAAGAAGTCAGGATTCATGGTCTAAAAATCACCATTTATGAAGAAATAATTCAAAAAGTCACATGTATGGATTGTAATGGGGTCAAATATTTTAAATATAAAAAAGGAAAGAGGATATTTTTAGTATTTTTTATAGTTCAAAAAATAAAAAAAACCTAAGTTTTTTAACTAGAAAGGGTTTCTCCAGGTTAACTTGCCAAAAAATGGCCAGATGTCTGTTTACAACTTATAAAATATATAACCCTCAAGGGAAAGCATACCATCATCTTATCCCATCACTTTATATTGAATAACCACTTTAGAGGTCAGCCCATTAGCATCACTTTCTTCCTATTAAAATTACTTGAAGTTTTTGTTAAAAAATTCAGGAGTAATCCATCGATTGACATTATCAATTAGGGACTTATTCTGTTAATTATTAAAAGGGGGAACCACTTTGAATTAAATATGTATCAGAGGCTATCCATATCCAAAGTGACCAAGATAATTATGTTGGGGCTATTGAGGATTATTTAGGATCAGAAGAGGGGAAGTCAGAGGGGTTAAGTGAAGAAAATGCTTCAGGGATTTCTATCTCATAGATAGTTAGAAGGATATTCATGTGTATGTTGACCCTATTTCTAGTTTGGGTCATTTTTATTTTAAGTTCATTTGATAGAAGAAATTGAACAATCCATGCAAAATCTCTAGACTAATGCCATTATTTCAAAGGTTGTTAAGCTATAAAATCTTAGATGAAGTTAATAAGCTGGAGCCATTTCTATCCTCATAGGATTTCTTCATGGGAAGGGAAATATCCAAAAAGAGGGAGAAGAGAATGTGGGACTGTCCCCACATATTAAAAAGAATAGTCATAACCAAAGTGGAGGAGAAGTGGAAATGAGAAATACATGTCAAGAAAATGTGTAAACTAGAATAATGGGGAGTAATAGGAAGAAATAAATTATAAAATATCTATAGGGCATCAATAACCATACCAGAGGCAAAGAGAAACACAACAAAAATACTAAAACTAGTAAGCTAGTGCTTTACTTAAAATTAGAGGACTTAGACCTGTAAATTCCTAGATTATGTTTTCTTATTGTCTTTTTTGTAGGTTTTTGGCATCGACCTATTAGTGGTTATAGTACATTTTTAGTTTGTTGAGTCTTTGGACTCTATTTAGTTTTTTGTTTTTCTAGCTGTAATTGTCTATGTTTCATATTCTGCTTCGTATCAAGCACAGGTACCTTAACCCAGTTGTTTACCCAATCTAATAAAAAAACATATACTATCAACCAAGTAAGACATTATGTATAATTATTTTCCATCTCTCACTCTCATAACATGCTTCCTCAAATTAAATCAATAATCTCTCCTAGGGTATGTATTTTTATGTCATTGATAATCATGAAAAGAAAAGGAACCCAAATTTATTTACCTAAATTTTATCTATGGGTCAATATAGTCTATTCATGAGCAGCATGCATATTTGGACACTAGTTTAAAATATACATTTTTTTATGATTTTGACCACATATTCCCTATTAACCCAATGGTCAAGGTATTCAAACCAATCTCATAGAATCTCCCTTAGATTATACATTTTGAGCCAATTCAATATTGTAACTGAGTATATATTATTTTAGGCTAGGAAATTTATAATACCCTTATATGGCCATCCCACCAAGGAATACCATATCATTTTGGTATATAGTTCTCTAAAATTTATTGTATAAAATATCTACACACGAGAATACCTCAAGTTTGGAAGATATTAGATGAATATCTATACTTTATAAAGCATTAAGATCTTCTGAATAATTCATGTCTATTGATGAAGGGATATCCTCCTATGGTATAGGCCTCATTCTCTCTACCTCACCAAAAATATTATTATAGTGTTTTAATCCCAATCCTAAGCATCTAAAAAAAATTATATCTATGAATATTTGAGTTGTGTCTTAAGAAAAGAGATATGAAACCATTGTCATATGCTATCAATTTTTTTTTACTACTCTGTCACTCTCCATTTTTTTGTGAGAATAAGCTTGCTTCAGAATATGTGGTCACTCTTTCAAATAAATTTTGTATCAATAATGATCCATTTTTAATATAAGCTTAAGTAATAGAATCTATTTTTATTTAAATTTTCCTTTTAATTCCTAAGATATGCCCTTAATTTCCTTGTTTGTATTCATTAATTTTGAAAGATATCATTTTATAGCTCAGTTGATTATTTTTTTCCCTATTGTATTTTAATTTTGGTCTTCATCCATGGTTTTATTAAACAATAGATTTGATTCATCCATTTTCATTCATCACACAACTTGTGTGGCCTAAAATGGATTGTGGATCATCTCTTGCATGCCATGTAGATTGTTTGAGCTTATTATCATGATTAGAGAAAATGTGAGTTCTTATAACCTAGCCATATAGAAATCTTTGATTGGATAAAAGTCACACATTTCTCAAAAATTATAAATATTTAGACTTAGTTGTTTCCCATAATGAGTTTTTTTAAGTTAGACATGTTACACCCTCCGATTGCCTTGGAATCACATATTTTTCAAAGCCATATGGATTTATTTTGAATTCTTCAAAGTGCATAATGAATAATATTTTGAAATGTGTTATATTTCCTTATAGTTACTCAATTTTTAGACCTTCTCAAAGCTCTTTATAATATGTTTATAGTCTATGGTTTTGAGATAATGTAATTTTTATACATGATTTTTTAAGGTAAACTCACAACCATGTGGCTCTCAGAGTCAGATGCCTAACTTTTAAGCATTGGGGTCATGCGAGGTTGTGAGGCACTATGACCATGGCACATGACATTGTTTGACCATATTGGGTGTATGTAGTTTAATTATCACTATGATAATATTTAAACACTTCAAGTTTTGTATGTAATATCATCATGACATGTGGCACCATTTATATAGATTTAAATCATGCCATATTTGAACTTGTTGTGTTAAATATCTATACCACAAAGTTTGTAAGGAAATCCTACACTATATATTTAAACATAATTTAGGCATTAAAAACATTAATTATCACAAACAAAAATAAACATTTATACTGAAAAATAATGCATGAATAATATAAAGATAATACATATTTTCACAATTATCTTAATTCATGTGTGCTTGAATATAGTTTAAGACTACATTAAGATGTAGTGTGTTGTGGTAGAATTTGTAAAACCAATTCCTCAAATTTATGAAAACATATACATTTTTTACACAATAAACTAATATCATCACATAATATGTTTTTTAGAATATATAAATATGAATTTTAAACAATAGACCATTAGATCATAATTCAAAAATATTTCAAATACATATATTGGTCATATAATCCTACAAATTTTACTCTATAAAAGTGGGTTCCTATTTTAAAAGGAATGGGGGCATATGGGTTTAAAAAATTACTATATTAAATGGATAGACATATATAGGAGTGTGAAACACATGCTTTGTCTTTTGGAGAAGGATCTAAATATGCGAGTTGCTCCAAAAAAAAAAAGCAATGTAAATATAGTAGTCAATGTCCATAGAATGAAATTTGAAATCTAAACTATACTTGAATCTTGAAATTTGAAAGAGCAAGGAAGGAATACATTTTTATGTGAGTAAACCACATGGATCTATAAATTTATGAAAATAATTCCTTGTTGAAGCATTAAATAATTGTGATTCCTCATTAAAGCACTTAGATAACATGGAAAAATTAAGGGTGATTAATCCCTAAATTGAAATATAATTAAGGCAACAACCATGGATTAGAAGAAAACTTACCCCCAAAAAATAATCCATCACTAATATTTTAACCCTAATATTTAAGGAAGGAACCACATAATAGGCTCATAGAGTAATGTCCAAGTCATTGAGCAACATAGAAGCACAACCACATTACTCATTTATACATTAATCATCCAATACAGACAGACTTACTAGGTCACTCCAAACTTGAAAATAATTTAAAAACACTTGATAAATAACTATAAAAATGCAAATGTGTAAATTTTTTAATGTGCATGAACCAACATTATGCCACATTGAATTTGTTGTCATGACATTGTTTGCTTCACTTGTCCCATTTGTTGATTACAATATTCTATTACAAACTTGTTGATGCAATGGATTGCACCCGGGGCAGGAGGCTGAGCTCTTGCCTTCCACATGCAACAATGGAAACTCCCCTCTCACCTATGGGACTGGCAAAGCTAGAGGGGAGAGTCTCTAGATAAGGGCTATCTCCCTCTGATGTATCTTTTGGGCCCTGGTTTCTCCTACTGATAACAAATAAAATGGAAAAGGGGGGGATGAAAAGGGAGAGAGAGATGTTGAAAATAGAACCTAAGCCTAAAAAATGAAAAGGTGATACACCAAAAAATGTTGACCCACCCAACCCAAACATACACTTTTCACGAGGAAGAAACACCCATACACTTCATCTGATGTGGGAAACTCTTCTATTACATTCAGCTAGGGGTCCGTGGAAATACATGGAGGAAGGAACTAGTAAAGGTGTTTTGAGACACACTTTGACAGCCTATTCACATGCGCCTATATTCTTGCTGTAGACACTTCTGGCAAACCTATATAAAAGAGACTTAAAAATGCACTAGGCATGTTGTAATCAATCTGTGAAAATCATGAAATACAATGACTTAACACAAAATAAAAACACATACATATACTTAAAAGTGCAAGTATAGATAGAGGTAAAAATGCTAAGTCCTGATTCAAGGTAAAATCTAGCAGAGCTCTGCCTTACAAGCCTGAGAGATTTTTGGGTAGAGTTTTGCCTTAACGCTAAGAGAGTCCATCCTTCTCAAATGATAAATTTACAATATATAGAAAGGGGAAGAAAACTTGGTGCTTTCTGGGAAAGATTTTGGTGCTCTTTTTGCAAGCTAGCTCATGTGCACTTTGAGCCTTAGGAAGAGGGAGCCATTTGATTGTCGGTTCCTGCTTTGACTTAGGTGTTCCACATTAATGTGAAAAACATGGCTGCACCTCTTTTCTACAAATAGACTGCTCTCTTCATGCAAATAGACTATGGTTTGTCCCCTCATAAATTCTAAATGGAGAAAGCAAGCCATGCCGCTCACTATTTGCACTGTTTGATGACCATCTAGCAATAACTCGCCTCTCCTCACCACTTGGATTGCTTTGCCTTTTCCTGCACTTCATCTTCCTCCTTAACTTGTCTCTTCCTAGCTCTTTCATCCCTTAGGGGCTATCTTCTAGTGGTTCACTACATTCCTTGGGCTCTCATTGCTTGCCTTGGCCATTTTCCACCGATTCTAGTGAGTGACATGTGGCACATTTCATTATAAAATAGGTAGGACACGTGGCAGCATCCACTTGACTCATGGAAGCTTTAGGAACCCTTTGAAGGTCCTAAAAAAGAGGACATGTGTTAGCTTCCACTTTCTTTATAAATTTGTCTAGGGCCCACCACAGTTCTCACAGGACAAAAGAGAGAGACTGCAGAGGCTGACACTTGTCAGCTTCCATGGAACCTTACAAGGGACACGTGGCATGTTATGCTACTCTTAAAAAATCATGTAAAAGCCTTCCACAGTTGCCACTTGGCACCTTCTATGCTCTAGATTTCTTGGTGTAAAATTGATGTTCGTGGGCCTGTCATAGTTTGAATACCAATGGCTAGTCTATCTTCTTAAAGTTGACGGCTTCCAGGACGTCACCATCCTTGGAAAATTCCTTCGAGCCTTTTCCTTTAGCTTTCTACTTCGGCCTTTTCCCTACGGGCTTTTTCTGTGGGCTTTCTTGCTTCAAGCTTTTTCCTGCAGACAAAAATTCTGCAATAATTGCCTTGTGACTTTGCCTTCAGAAATTTCCTCTCGGGCTTTTTGCTCATAGTTTCCCCAAATTCCTTCAGACTTTTTGTCTGAAGGAAATCCTTCAAATAAAAGTCTAAAATAATTAATGACTTTGCCTTAACAAAATGTTGAAATATCTTAGCCGCTTCTTTGTGGCCTCTTCGAAATGCTCCCTGCCCTCTACACGGGCTCTTGAACTCGAAACTGCCCTTTGCAAGGGTACTTTTCCTTCAGCTTTGTGGACACTCCTTTAAACCACTTGATTGAACAAAGCCATTGAACTGACCGATTGAACCAAAAATGGTTCAACGGTTCACCAGTTCAATGGTTCAACACTGTGTGCCACTCCTTTGTTGAACCAAGCCTTTGAACCTACTGCTTGAACCAAGTGTTTGAACCATTCCTTTGAACCAACCATTGAACTAACCGCTTGAACCCAAAATGGTTCAATGGTTCAACACTTCATGCCATTTTATTATTGAACCAAGCCTTTGAACCGTTCGCTTGAACCAAGGCATTGAACCAATCCATTAAACTGATTCAACGGTTCAAACAATTTTGGAACCAAGGCATCGAACTGTTTGATTGAACCTACCGATGAAATTTGTGTTGAACTTTGTCGATGAACTTGCTAATTAAACCAAGGCTTTGAACTAAAGTGATGAACTGACACATTGAACCAAGGCATTGAACCAAAGCATTGAACTGGTTCATTAGTTTAACGGTTCAATGGTTCAATGGTTCAAAGGTGCTAACTCTTGGAAATATTATGTCGTTGAACCATTTTAAGCTCACTTTCCTTATGTATTTCTTTGGACAAGAGTCTGAAGAAGCTTTGTAAAACCTTGCACTCTTTGATTGGTTCTTCATCTACCGAAAGACTACACCTACAGAGTCTGTAGAAATTCTACAGAGTCTGTAGAAATTGCAAGACTCGTACAAAATCAAAATTACTGGCTCAGAATAACATAAAAAATAAGGGGGGCCAATTTTTTGTCCTGTTAGGTAAAAAATGGTCAACAAATTGGTGACTCCCAAGGGAAGCATGCCTGCTATGCTTAGAGACCAGTTGCCTTTAAGTCCATTAGGCATGGAGTCAGATGCAACTTGAACAAAGTTAGCAATAGCCCTAATAGATCCAACAATTAAACATGAACTTTTTACCCTAGACACAAGGGAAAGCACACATAAGACTAAAAACACTACTTGTGCAAACTGCACTTAGGGAAAGTAGGAAAAGAAACTAAAAGTAAACTACTATATACAGCTAACCAAGAATATTTGCCTCCCTTTTGGATCAAAGGGAAAACTTCTTAAGTCCCCTCTCTAGCAAGGAAACTTATGGTGCCAAACAAGTGGCTGAATGAAAAGGAGATTTGGTGACCTGCTCCTCTTGCCTTTCACCTAGATTGGCTTACATTCAAGTGGATCAGAATCAAACATGCTTCCAACATACATGTATTCCTTTTGTTCCTAGAAGCTTGTTGAATATTGGTCCTTCATGTTGGTGCATATCACCAAGAAATCTATGGCTGCTAGCTTATCACCATAAGCTCTTTGATCTACAAAGTCCCTCTGCAATGCATCATGGTTTGACCCATTTCTTTCTACTTCACTGAACACCCTGTCAAACTCATCCTCTGCTTCCTCTTGGCTTTCTTGAAGAAGGGTGACTGTGGTGATGTCTAAAATGGAATCACAAATTGACTTCTCATCCCAAAGAACATCACCTCTTTGTTTAAAAAACTCTTCTTTAAGGCTTTCTTCAAGGGAGACTAGCCTCTCCTTTTCCTCCTCAAAGATCAAGATCTCTAGATTTTCAAAGATATCCTCATGATCCTCGTCCAACTCAGGCTCCTCAGTGTAGTTGTCCTCCTCATCAAAGCAACAGGGAAGTTCATCAAAGGAGGAGGGAGCTCACCATGCTTATGTTCCTCCTCATATTGCTGGAACATCTGCATGTATGCATGCCCTATGTCTTCTCCATTGTTGATGAGGTCTTCACAAGGATCATCGATGATGATTTCTTCTTCATCATAGCTCATGATAGCCTCTTGGGAAACTACAGATTGGGTCTTTTTCTCCTCACTCATCTCCTATAGAACAGGTTCTTCCTTGAGAAGGGGTGAAGTGAAACAACCATGTGGAAGGGGAGGCAGTCCTTGAGCTAGAATCGAATGATTCTCCTCTTTCCACTTGGCTAGCACTTCATCTATATCATGTGTGGCCTGATATCTCTCTTGGAGGTGTGTAGGTGGGGTGTGTTCAGACATGGAATGTGCCATTGGGTCTAAACCATCCATCACACATTAGCTAAGGAATCTCTCTCTAGATTCTAACTCTATAATTCTCCTGACTATATCTTCCTAGAAGAGCCTTTCTTGGAGATCATAGGAATCATGGGTAGGATCAGCTTTATCTTTTTTAAGGTTTTGAGTAAAACCTTTCTTCTCCTCTTTCCTACCCCATGATTCCACTATTTCTACCCAAGTTAGGAGGTTGTCATCAGGGTGAAAGATCTCAAAATTGGAATTTTCCCTTTTGGTTGAAGGGTAACTAGGAGGGCTACTTGAGGGGATTGTATGAATGTTTTGAGCTTGATCATGGTAATATGAAGGAATACAAGGCCCATGATTTTGTGTAAAGGAATTATACATATAAAAAGTGATTTATGATGGCACCAGGCTACTTAACCAGCTGATTCAACTCAGAGTCACCATTGGTGTTGATGCAAAAGCCTCCAAAGGCTGGTTGGTTGAAGAACACACAAAAAATTCTTCAACTCTTTGGACACAACTTGTCTTAGTTGGTCCCACTAGGCATGCCAAAAACTATTGATGCAGTGGATTGCACCCAGGGCAGGAGGTCGAGCTCCTGCCTTCCACACGCAACAATGGAAACTCCCCTCTCGCCTATGGAATCGGCGAAGCTAGAGGGGAGAGTCTCTAGATAAGGGCCAGCTCCATCTAATGTATCTTTTAGGCCCTAGTTTCTCTTACTAATAACCAATAAAATGGAAAATGGGGGGGATGAAAAGGGAGAGAGAGATGCTAAAAATAGAACCTAAGCCTAAAAAATGAAAAGGTGATACACTAGATAATGTTGACCCACCTAGCCTGAACATACACTTTTCACCAAGAAGAAATGCCCATACACTTCATCTAATGTGGGAAACTCTTTTGTTACAATTAGCTAGGGGTTCATGGAAATACAGGGAGGAAGGAACTAGCAAAGGTGTTCTGATACACACTTTGACAGCCTATTCACATGCACCTATATTCTTGTTGTAGACACTTCTGGCAGACCTACAGAAAAGAGACTTCACAATGCACTAGACATGGTGTAATAGATTTGTGAAAAGTGTGAAAGACAATGACTTAACACAAAAGAAGAACACAGACATATACTTTAAAGTGCAAGTCTAGATAGAGGTAAAAATGTTAAGTCCTGATTCAAGGTAAAATTTGGTAGAGCTCTGCCTTACAAGCCCCGAGAGATTTTTGGGCAGAGTTTTGCCTTAAGGTTGAGAGAATGGATCCTTCTCAAATGATAAATTTACAATATATAGAAAGGTGAAGAGAACTTAGCACTTTATGGGAAAGATTTTGGCACTTTTTTTGCAAGTTGGCCCATGTGCGCTCTGAGCCTTGGAAAGAGAGAGCCATTTGATTGTCGGTTCCTGCTTTGACTTAGGCGTTCCACATTAATGTGAAAAACATGTATGTGCCTCTTTTCTACAAATAGACTACTCTCTTCCTAAAAATAGACTATAGTTTGTCCCCTTGTAAATGCCAAATGGAGAAAGCAAGCTGTGCCGCTCACTGTTTGCACCATTTGATGACCATCTAACAATAACATGCCTCTCCTCACCACTTGGATTTCTTTGTCTTTTCTTGCACTTCATCTTCCTCCTTGCCTTGTCTCTTCTTGGCTCCTTCATCCCTCGAGGGCTATCTTCTGGTGGATCACTGCATTCTTTGGGCTCTCGTTGCTTGCCTTGGACATTTTCTATTGATTCTAGTGAGTGACACATGGCACGTTCTGCTGTAAAATGGGCAGGACACGTGGCAACATCTACTTGACTTATGGAAGCATTAGGCACCCTTTGAAGGCCTTGTAGAAGAGGACATGTATCAGCTTCCACTTTCTTTAGTAATTCATCTAGGGCCCACCATAGTTCTCATGGGACAAAAGAGAGAGACTGCAGAGGCTGACACTTGTCAGATTCTACTGAGCCTTGCAGGGGACATGTGGCATGTCCTGCTACTCCTAAAAAAGCATGTCAAATCCTTCTGTAGTTGCCACTTGGTGCCTTCCATGCTCTGGCTTTCTTGGTGTAAAATTGATGTTCGCAGGCCCATCATAGTTTGAAAACCACCAGCTAGTCTATCTTCTTAAAGTTGATGGCTTCCGGGAGATCACCGTCCTTGGAAAATTCCTTCAGGCCTTTTCCTTCAGGTTTTTGCTTTGACCTTTTCCCTGTGGGCTTTTTTTGTGGGCTTTCTTGCTTTAGGATTTTTCCTACAGATAAAAAGTCTGCAAGAATTGCCTTGTGGCTTTGCCTTTGGAAATTTCCTCTCGGGCTTTTTGCTCGCGGTTTCCCCGAATTCCTTCGGACTTCTTGTCCAAAGGAAATCCTTTAGACAAAAGTCTAAAAGAATTCATGACTTTGCCTTAACAAAATTTTGAAAGATCTTAGCCGTTTCTTTGTGGCCTCTTTGAAATGCTCCCTACCCTCTGCAAGGGCTCTTAAACTCAGAATTACCCTCTGCAAGGGCACTTGTCCTTCGGCTTTGTGGATGCTCCTTTGAACCACCCAAATTAACTGAGCCATTGAACCGATCGATTGAACCAAAAATGGTTCAATGATTCAACGGTTCAACACTGTGCACCACTCCTTTGTTAAACCAAGCCTTTGAACCTACCGCTTGAACCATTCCTTTGAACCAACCGCTTGAACCCAAAATGGTTCAATGGTTCAACACTGCGTGCCATTTTCTTATTGAACTAAGCCTTTAAACTGTTCACTTGAACAAAGGCATTGAACCAATCTATTGAACCAATCTAATGGTTCAAAAAAAATTTGAACCAAGGCATCGAACCATTTGATTGAACTTGTTGATGAACTTTGCATTGAACTTTGCCGATGAACTTGCTAATTAAACCAAGGCTTTGAACTGAAGTGATGAACTGACGCATTGAACCAAGGCATTGAACCAAAGCGTTGAACCAAAGCATTGAACTAGTTCATGGTTCAATGGTTCAATGGTTTAATGATTCAAAGGTGCTAAATCTTGGAAAGATTATGTCATTGAACCATTTTAAGCTCACTTTTCTTATGAATTTCTTTAGAAAAGAGTTTGAAGAAGCTTTTTAAAACCTTGCACTCTTCGACTGGTTCTTTATCTGCCAGAAGACTACACCTGTAGAGTCCGTAGAAATTCTACAGAGTCTGTAGAAATTGCAAAACTCATGCAAAATCAATAGTACTGGCTCAGAACAACATAAAAAAGAAGGGGGACTGATTTTTTGGCTTGTTAGGCAAAAAATGGTCAATAGAACTTTGGTAATATTTTTTCATGTTGTTGTGATACAGTTGTTGATCTGTGAGTGATTAACTAGATATTATGAGATAATTTTTGCTATGTACTTTCATTTTAGCATTGGAAATTTCATGTTTACTAATTTATCATTTAGTTCAGTTGTATTATTTAATGATTTTATTTTAATTTATTTCTCTTAGATGTCTAGATACTACTAATGGTCTATTCTAACTACAGGGATTGGTACATGAGCTAGGATACATTTAGAACCGAGCAACCAATTAAGATGGAATAAAAATGAGAAATAAATTGTAACATTAAACTTAAAAAGCAACAACTAAGCTTTGACTATTTTATGGATGATTTGAGTCATTTTTATGATTGACTCAAATTGTTGAGTACTTATCTTTAATTGGATTCAAATACATTTCTAGAATGAGTATTGAGTTAGTTTTGACTTATTTATTATTCATTGCTCTACTTGGTTTTGATTTTGACTCTTAGTCTGATTCGACACTTGTTAGCGTGGTTTGGATTGACATAATCTTCTTCAGCCATGTTAATTATCTTCTATTTAAGTATTTTTACATATTTTTATTTAGTTGTAAAAGGGTCTTTAGTATTAGAACTCTTGGAAGGCATTAAATATTTTTGAATTGGCTTGAGAAATGTATTTTTTCATTGATATCATTGTTTTATTAATCTCTTGAGTGATATTAAATAACTTGACATAGTCTTTTTTTGTGTTTACTTAAGTTTGAAGAATGACACTAATCTTGGATTAATATTTTATGGAGGCATTAAAGCATTTAATTTATTTATTGCATGATGGACATTGATTATTGTTGGACTCTTGTTTGGTCTCCATGTTAATAATGTTACATTGAATAAGTCTTAGTTTGTATAATTTGTGGAAGGTCTATGAGTTGCATGGACCTAGCATTTGTTAAGTTGTTTTACTTTTCCACAAACTTTGGAAATGTGGCATTGGCTCGACACTCCATGAAAGGAGTTTGAGAGGTTTCCTAATCCTAATAGGGTTCTTTCTTGGTCATTTTGTGTTGTTCATTTGAAGAGTCCATTGCATGGGGAAACTCTATCATAATTTTTGGTGCATGATGACCAAGAGGACTAAGAGGGTGGTTGTTTGCATGAGCTTCTCATGGAGTCTAAACTATGTGATTTTATTTACCTTGTTGTCCATGCATTGGTTTTTTTGGAGTTTTTTTATTAGTTTAAGGGTATATTATATGGTTCATCTATGTGGAAGATAGAAGTCTACTTAAGGTAAGGAAATAACTCTACTCACCATTATTTTGCATTTTTGCTTCCAAGCATCCAAGAAAGTTGTGTATTGAAATTTATACAACTATAGGTGTTCATTTTGCACATTGGCATAAATAGGTTTTAGGCTTATTGGATTGAATTTTTTTTAGTGCATAAATGTGAATGGGTTTTAGTTTATGTTTAAAACCCTACATTTTATATAGATTTTTGGATTGTATAGGTCATTGGCTTTGTTATTTTGATGCCTATAATTATATTGGGCTATGGCCATGGATATTTTTGTAGGATTGAATTTTATTTTTTAACCCTAAGATTTTTAATTTTTACATGGAATTATTTTGGGTGGACTAGAAATGAGTATGGAGTCTTAATTATACCATACAAACCACCATTATTATGTTTGGTTTTCATTATATGGGTTTTGATAATTATTTTGAGTTGGACTTGACTGCAATCATTTTCTTGATTTTCAATGCTGTACATTTTGATTTATCTATAATCATTTGGTGAAAATTTGGAAATAAATGAGTTGATTGGGTTTACCTTATTATAGTGTTTAAGTTGAATTAGGGTTTTATTTTATCATTCTATAATTATTTCATTTTTTTGAGTTAATTTAGAGGATATTGAATTCATTTTCATTGCATGTATATTTGACACTTAATTTTTGAGACAAAAATTTGAATAGTCGACTGTTGGTATAAAATGTATCTCTATTTTATCTTTTGCATTCAAATTTTCTAAGTTGTCTTTTGGTGTAATTATTATACTGGGTTCCTATTCTAGCTCATTTATATTTATTAAAATGGAGTTTAATGCATGTTTGTAATATATATGTATAACATGATTTTGAATATCATATTAAATTCATCAAATAAAATATTAATCACAAATCAAGAAGCTCAGTGGGATGAGCTATAGTCTTGAATTTTGTGCCAAGTTAATGAATCTTGGTGAGATTGAATATGAACAAGTTCAATTTGTTTTTTAAGTTATTTGAGTATTTATTGATTTAATCTCAATTTTTTGGTTATCCTTTCTCCATATTAATTTGAATACCCTCATATACATCCAAATAATGGTTGGGGTGGTCTAAGACCACTTATATTTGGGCTCATTGGGATCTGAGAATCAATTTTGATTTGTTGGACTCGCATGCGAAAGATTGCTTAATTATACTTCTTCTAGTTTTGAATTAATTTGAGTATTGATAGTGATATGAAGAAGATATTTAAAAAAAAATGAGTTGATTAAGTTTTGTATATTTAACTTCATTAATTATAATTGATGTTTTCAATTATGTTATGCAATGTAATTATGATGTTGAATTTGCATAAATAAGTTATTTATATGCAAGTTGTTTTACAACTATAAAATGAGGGTAATCTTTAATTTAGCATTCCACTCATTATATTAACATAGATATGGATATAAAGAATATTGTTGTTGCATTTATAGAATTTGGTCATTTAGCTATTTGAGTTGAAATTGAATATTTATTAGTTAAATAATTCATTAGTAATAACGATCACACTAATATGAATTTATGAATAGATGTTGTATATTCAATTGTCCAACATTGTATGGCTTAAGGGTTTTTTTAGGCATAGTTTTGTTTGAACGCTATATTATTATGCCTAATTTGATTATAAAGATGCATCTTTTGCATAAATTGAACAAGTGCATTGATTTATCTTTTTACAATAATAAGTGTGTGTGAAGCTTTTAATGTTCATATGATTGATGAATATTATTAGTCATCTTATCTCATGAAGAAGGTTTTGAGTTAGATGGATATTAATATGATTAATTAATTTATTTTGAAATAAGTTTTAAGACTTACTTATAAGACAATATGTGAACATTATGAGTATTGTGATGTCTAAATAAGTTGAAGAGTTATGATAAGTATGTATAAAGTTTATTGCGATACTACTTGTACAAGTTAAGTTTTTTATTAGTCATAGACAATTATGACATGTTTCCTTTAGTATCTATAAATACTTTAGAAATACTTTAATCTATTAAAATCTACATTTGTGAAGATAGACTCTTTAGTAAAGATTATTTTAATAAATTTAAAAAGGTATTATAACTTATTATTATTTTAAAGATTAACATGCACATAATAATTCTAAAATATGATGTTGTGACTTAGTTATTAAGTCAAACATGTTTGGTATGTTAGACAAAGTGTTAAGAATTTATGAGAACTCCTTATCAAATTGTTCATATCCTTATAAAATGGAATTAATAATATCACTATTCAAGTGATAGGACTATTATGATAGAATTAAATAATTATTTATAAATGTTGTTTTGAATAAATAAAAGCTTAATTTATCATTAATCATTCCCTAATCTCATTTATCTTATAAGCCAATTAAAGTAACCTAAAATCAAGCTTGTAACCCAATGAGTAATTCAAGGACTTAAAATCCAATGGTTATTTTAATTGAAACATGATGTGATTGAGAAACATCTCTTCTTTATTTAGAATGACCTATAGAATGTTAATAAGTTTTCCTACTTCATTATTATAACAAGTAATTGTCTTCCTTAGGGAATTTTTAAAGGACAATCAATTGAGTCTTAAACATTTAGTTTTTATTTCAAAGATAAGAAAGATAAATGAGTTTCATTGAAATGGGAAATGAGAATTAATAAACATTAATGTATTGGCATAAAACCATCACTTAGTCTAAATGATAGTGATCTAAGATGAAGTACAACACACTTAAATGATTAAGGTTAAGTGGTAAAACTAAAATAAGTACATAGATTACTTTGAAACTCATGAGGGAATTAAAAAGTGATGTTTTAAGTTATGTGTGCATGGCCTAAAATAAGGTTTGGCTAAACTTAATAATATAAAAAATAAGGCATGCCTTGACTTGTGAATGTCAACTAAATGGTTTAAGGCCATGAGGCTAACCCTACCTTATGAAATGGATAATTTATTCCAAAATGGAACATGAGCATGGATATTGAAACATCTTAAGAGCTAAATAACACTTGTTTAATTACATAAGCTTATATAGTCCAATTATACTTAATGATAAAATAAGCAACTGGTAATATAATCTCCCCAAGATTCCTATAAAGATGATGTGAAACTAAACCTATGATTTTTTTAATTTATATAAAGTGTTCCAAATATTTTTCATTACTTTTGTAAATAGTCTTTCCAATGATAATTGACTACTTCTTGTGAGTTGAGTAGATCTTGATTATGCAAGTTTAGTATGATGATTCTTTTGTTGAATATATTTTAATTTTTGTAACTATTTAATGAAATTTTATGATTTACCTAATGAGGTACAGGGTGTTTTACAGCCTATACAAGTACTCAAACAAGTGTTTAAGTTAGTGATGGCTTTGTTAATAAGGTCCCATCAAAAAACATGGATATGTGTGCATGAGTGTTTGAAGACTAACTTATTGGATATTTGTCATGATGATGTCATGGTGGTGTCATAAAGGTGTTTTGGTGAGTGGATGAATTGTTTTGATAGCCTAAGTGATAATGACAAAGTGTGCTTGAAGTATGCTTTGTTTTTCTCTAGAATTTGATTGGTTAGAGAGGTTTAGGGATGAGTATGTTGATTTGAGCATGTTCAAGGGTCCTATCATAAGTCAAGAATGATTTGTTTTCTTGTGTGCATGAGTATAATTCACCTAGTTCATCATTATTCTCATCTAGACACTTTGGGTCTACTAGCAAAAAAATATGAGTAATTAGTTTGATGATATTACCATTACCACATGAGAATGATTCAAGGGGAGTTGGTCATATGGTTGTGATCACATTAGTCCCAAGTTGATATGTGCCATATCATAAGACATGCATCAAAGCATAGTAAAATATATGAGGGTGAAAAGTTGGCTTCTTAGTCAAAATTCATTATTTTCCCATACTTAGCCAAATTTGCAATATGGCCAAAAAGAGTCGATTAAGTAGTTTGATGATGAAATAAATATCTTACATGTATGGAAATTTCAAGAGAAGGTGATCATATGGGTTTGTTTAGTTTTGGACGTAGTTTATTTATGCTAAAATTTAGATCATGTGATGAAGAACGTCAAAAGATATGTATATACAAAGTTGGGCTCCCAAATAGTTTGAATATGTTTTTCCATACTTAGCCAAATTTGCATAAGGAAAGAAAGATCCAAGTGAGCATTTTGATGATGTCATATCTTTCATGTGTGAAGGTGTCAAGAGAAATTGATCATATTGGTTTGTTTAGTTTTGAGTATAGATGATTTATGCTAAATTTTAGATCATGCACTAAAGTGCAACAAAATTTATGCATGCTCAAAGTTGGACTCTCAAGAAAGTTTTAACATAGTTGGATTTGTGACAAAATATTTTGAGAAGGCATATTTATGGTGATATATCTTTCACATGCAAAGGTTACAGGAATAGTGTGTCACATGGTTATATTTTCCTATGTGAGGAGATCATTTGGTCCAAATTTGTGATCATGAGTTAAAGGTAGAATAAGTTATTAAGGATCAAAAATGGCTACTAAAGAATATTGAAAGGGTCCCCATACTTAGTCATTTATGCACAGGTTGAAGCTCAATCAAGATCAATGGTACATGTTGCTCTAAGAAGTCAAGAAATAATGAGATAAGGTTAATGTGACTAAAGTTTAACATCTAAGCATTGGTGCCTATGCATTAAAGATCAGAAGATATTGATGGTGCATATTTGATTTGAGCTGAGAGGAAATGAGATTTGAGAATTGTGTTCAAAGGTTAATTGTGACCATTTTTATTCAATATTTGAATTTAATGTAGGGAAAAACTAGAGATCTATATTTTGTCCATATATTTTGATAGAAGGATAATTTTCTCATGTAGTAAACATAAAAGTGGTAGAGGACTCTAAGGTGAATCTATATATATATATTTGAAGATTTAGAAGTGAGTATAGTCAAAGATATTGAGTCTATAAGTTGGTTGTGTGTTCATACTTATTCTACAAGTGACCTGTGAAGGATGTTTGAATTTATGTTGATGTTATTTTGATGTCTCATGATGAATTACCTATTGTAACATGTTGTATACTCCATAAAGATGATATATGTGGATTTAATAGGTGTGATCAATCTATCTTGAGTATGAACAATGCTTAATAAATTTACTATATATTTGGTAATAGAATTCCTATGTATAAGGTCTCTATTTGAATTGATTGAGAATATGTAGAGGTAAGCTAAGTTGACTATGATCATTTGAAGATGTCAAAGGGGACATAAGGAGTGGACCCATGTATTTTTAAGTGGTCATGTGTTCTTATTTTTGCTTGAGGGTGAGCTAAATGGGTGAATAGGTCTCCATGAGACCTATAAGAGCTACAAGGGCCTTATTAAAATGTGTAGTTGCTTAAGGGTGATCCATAGATACTATGGCTAACCTATGAATATTGTATTGAGATGTGTCTTCATGCGACATATTAATTAAGGGATAAGGTATGCCTAATGGCCAACCAAGGTTTTGATTATCATGATTTATTTATAAATAAAAGAACTAAAGATGATGGGTTCTAGAGTTTGTATGAGAGACTAAGGAGTGACTAAAGAGAGGCTTGTGTGTGTTTTTTGTGGAGAAAAGTAGGGCTAGAGTGCCCTGAGGATGAGTTGAAGAGATAAACATATTGAAGATTATTTGTATAACCTTTTGGTCATAATTCTATTGGTATAATAGTGTGTTTGTTGTTTGAATGTGAGTGAAGGTGAAGAGTGATAAGCAAAGGTCCATCATCAAGTGTTGTTGATATTAGTTTAGAGGTGGATGTGTTCATAGGTGTTGTTATGGTAGCTTAACATCTAAGGTGGTTGTATCATCCTTGCAAGGTATAACTTGATAAAAGGTTTGGTTATTATTGCATCTCAAATAGATAGGTGTGGCAACACCTTTTAGGGTTGTAGTCTCACTAAATAGGGTTTATAGTTCCTTGATCATTTGTAGATGATCTAAATTGGTTCTTATTATTTTAGGATAGTATTACATTCATAGGTTCTAGTGGGTTTTATCCCCAAAGAGGGTCTTCCATGTATGTTATGTGTTATGTGATTGATATTGCATTATATTTATTTCTCATTGTTATGAATGTTGTATATGATTCATGAATGCTTGTGGTAGTTGATTAAGTATTTTTAAAGATTAGAATTGAATTTGGATTATTTGGACTCACTAATTCACCCCACCTCACAGTGATTGTAAATCTAATAATTGGTATCAAAGTAAGTCCTTCATGAAAATTTTAACAACTCAAAGGTGATCAAAGGTACAATGGTTGACAAAGAGTTTATGGATTGTCTTCAAGACAATCTATTTTCTGCTTTATTAGAGGTTAATAATGTGAAGACACAAGTGTAAAATCTAGAAGCATCAATCAAGAATATACAAGTCATGGTGAATAAATGTCTCTACCAAAGGATGGAATAATGTGAAAATAAGGTCTTGACTTACTCAGATGTGCTCTTATCTAAATACAAAAAAGATTTCATCTCCACCAAAAAGATCAAGTATTAAAATCCATTGAGAAGTAATGGTTAAGAGAAAAGAGGATCAAGCATGAACAATGTATTCAATGGGTATTATTTATCCTACAATCAATTTGGTTATAGATATAAGGATTGTGCTCTCTCTCCAAAAATCAAAAAGGGTCTCATATGTTACAACTTTAACCAACAAGGTCACATAGCCAATGACTACAATAGAGACTTTTGGAAGAAGGATATACAAGTCATTGACATTATCAAATGCTTTAAGGAGACTAAGTCTAAAGAAGAAAAGAATAAAAATCCAAGCAAATCGAAAAAGGAAGAGTCATTGTTTGTTCAGGTAGCTTTTCATTCTCAATAAGATAAGAACAAGAGATGGTTCATAGATAGTGGATGCTCAAATCATATGATAGGAGAGAATATTAAGTATATCTCTCTCAAAAAAAATAACGTAGGTGTAGTTAGATTTGGTGATAACATAGTTAGAAAAGGTACTATGAGTTTGGATAGTGGTCATACTAGGACTGTGAATGTCTTATATGTAGAAGGTTTGAAACATATCCTATTAAGTGTGAGCCAAATGTGTAAGCAAGGAAATATTTTAACTTTTCATGATGATGTTTGTGAAATAAAAAAGTCAAAATATAGAAGATTAATTGTAAATGTTTGTAAAATACATAACATGTATGTATTCCATGAATCCAAAAAGGAAGAGTGCTTCATAAACCAATTGGAAGAAAGTTGGCTTTGACATTGAAGGCTTAGACATATAAATTTTGATAATATGATAAAAATTATTTCAAATGGGTTGGTAAGGCATATGCCTAAGATTTATAAGATTCCTCATCCTCTTTGCAAGACATGTCTTCATGGGAAGCAAACCAAGAGAAGATATAAAACCAATAAATTCTCCACTACATAGCCATTGGAGTTGATCCACATTGATCTATGTGGAGCTATGAGAACTCAAAGTATTCAAGTTAATAGTTACTTCATACTTCTCATTGATGATTTTGCTAGGATGACTTAGATATTCTTTCTTAGAGAAAAATTAGAATCTTTTAAAAAATTTGTGGCATTCGAAGATCTTTTTGAAAATGATAAAGGTTCAAAGATCAAGTGTGTGAGATCAAAGAAAGGAGGTCAGTTTTTTTCTCATAAGTTTGATGATTTTTGTGATTAACATGGTATAATAAGACAATACTCTACTACTAAAAGACCATAATAGAATAGTGTGGTTGAAAGGAAGCATATGACTATTGTTGAGATGGGTAGAACCATGATTCAAGATGTAAAAATATTAGATGGCTAGTAGGAAGAGGTAACCAAGACTTCTGTGTAAATCTTAAATAGGTGTCAAATTAGAGTATATGGTAATAATAATCCTTATGAGTTATGGAATAATAGAGCAGATAATGTCAAACATTTCATAATGTTTGGGATCAGGTGCTTCATCAAAAGAGATGAATATAATCTTGGCAAATTTGATTCAAGATCTGATGAGGGCATCTTCTTAGGATATTATTCTATTAGTTTTTCCCATAGATGCTTCAACAAGAGACTTCATAATATTATTTAAAGTTCAAATGTAAGGGTAGATGAGATAAGTAGAGTCAAGAAGCCAAAATTGTAGGTAAGTGACTCAATTCAGAATGCCACTACAAACATTGATGAGTAATCTATTCAAATAGATGATGAAGATGAAGAGGAGGAAGAAAGACAAGATACTTAAGCTCCATGTAGAAGAATTCAAAAAGATCATCCAATCTCTCAGATTATTGGAAATGTTGGTGCAAGGTTGTAGACTAGAAGGAGAATGTTGATCAATCAAAATCAACAAGACTCAACTTTGTTATCCATGACTAAACCCAAAACATTTATTGAAGCTAGCAAACATGAAATTTGAAATGATACAAGGGATGAAGAAATTGATCAAATAGAAAGGAATGAAACATGGGACGTAGTTTCTAGACCAAAAGATAAAAATGTGATAGGTACCAAATGTGTTTTCAAAAACAAGATGAATGAGAAGGATAAGTCATAAGGAACAAGGCTATATTAGTGTGTAAAGGATATGCTCAGGTTGAAGGAATATATTTTGATGAGACTTTTGCTCCTATGGTAAGGATGAAATCAATTAGACTCTTTTTGGCATATTCATGTTTCAAAGGTTTTAAGGTATATCAAATGGATGTGAAATATGCATTCTTGAATGGAAAATTAGAAGAATAAGTATACATTAAGTTACCTGAAGGATACTTCATGTCAAGTAATCAAGATTTTGTGTATAAATTGAAGAAGGCTATGTATGGTCTTAAACAAGCTCTTAGAGCTTGGTATGATAGGATAAATAAGTATCTTTTGAGTCAAGGTTTTGAAATGGGGGTAGATGATAGTAATTTTTACATTAAGATAGAAGGTAATCATCAATTGATAGTTGTATATATTGATGACATAGTTTTTGGATCTGACAATGATAAAATGAGTAGAGAATTTATAGATACTATGAAGATTGAGTTTGAAATGTCAATGTTGGGTGAACTAACTTACTTCTTAGGATTGCAGGTTAATCAACTTGATGTAAGGATTTTCATTTCTCAAGAAAAATACATCAAGGATATGCTAAGGAAGTTTGACATGATGGAGTGTAAGCCAATGGGTACTCCAATGAACACAGGATGAAAGTTAATTAAACTGGATGACTCACCAAAAGTTGATAAAACTTTATATAGATCCATGATTAAAAGTATTTTATACTCTACTACATTTAGGCTTGAAATCATGGAAGAATTAGGTCTTGTAGGAAGGTTTCAATCTAATCCTAGAGAATCTCACTTGAAAGCAATCAAAAGGATCTTGAGATATCTCAAAGGCACCATGGACTATGGTTTATGATATCTTAAGAGTAAATAATTCTCTTTAAAATCATATAATGGTGTTGATTGGGTAGGATGTGTGGATGATAGTAGATATACCAATGGTGGGGTCTTCTTCATTGGAGAATGTTTGGTGTCTTGGCTAAGTAAGAAGCAAGCCTTAGTGTCTCTATCAACTGTAGAAGCTGAGTATATAATAGTTGCCTCTTATTGCATAAAATTCATGTGGATGAAAATAAATTTGGAAGATTACAAGGTAAGACATAATGGACCTTATCCTATTTATTTTGACAATACTAGTGCAATTATTATCTCAAAGAATCTTATTAAGCACTCAAAAACTAAACACATTCCTATTAGATATCATTTCTTGAGAGAACAAGTGATTAATCAATGTATCAAATTGGATCATGTGCCCGTAAAAGAGTAGCTTGTAGATATTATGGCCAAACCATTTTCAAAATTCTTTTGAGTATTTAATATAAAACTTGGGTGTTATTTCTTTCTCTATGAATCAATAGGTCTTTGGTTAAGGGGGAGAAACATGTTCATGAGCTTGCTCCATAGGTTTGTGAAGGAAGTATGTTTTAGAGGATGAGATTTTTGTTAAAAATTTATTTGCTCAAGGGGACATATGATAGTGATCGAGATATGGAGATTTAGGTCTTGACAATGTGTATACTAAAAATTATGGGCTCTGTAAGGTTCAGTGTAGATGCAGATTTGGTGGTCATCGAAGTGTCTTGACAAAGAAGGTTGGTAAGCCTACATGGTGGTTTTTCATGGTGAGTAGAGATCTAAAGATGATCAGAAGGTAAAATTTCTTAGATTTATTAGGGGGAGTCCCTCTTATATATTTCTTTATGTGTTCCATCAATATTTCTATGGTTTTGTGTGTTCTTTCTTCATTGGTTACAGTGCTTGATTGAAGAGAGTATTGGCATGGAGTAAGAGGATGTTTATAAGGCAAGCTAAAGTAGCCTCAAGGTAAGGGGGATTTTGTATCATATTTATAATATGGTTATTTCCTATTTGATATTATTTTTAGGTCTTAGGATCAGTTTTTTCCCACTTTGTCATTGTGTCAAAGTGGGAGAAAGTTCCTGTTGGGGAGAATGTTCCTATTGTGGGAGTGATTGAAGAAAGAGAAGGTGAGTTGTATATTTCTATATATGATGTTTGTTGACATCAATGAAAAGGGGGATATTTTTGGAGAGTTTTAATAATGATGTCATGGTGGTGTCTTGGTGAGTAGATGAAGTGTTTTGATATCCTAGTGTGCAATGTTATTATCATAGTGTGCTTGAAGTATGCTTGGTTGTTATCTAGAGTTTGACTAGTTAGAGAGGTTTAAGGATGAGTACGGTGATTTGAACATGTATAATGGGTCCTCTCAAAAGTCAATAATTATTTGAGCACTTACGTTCATGAATTAAATTCACCTAGTTCATCATTGTTCTCATCTAGACACTTTGGGTCTAGTAATAGAAACTCTAAGTAGGTAGTTTGATGACATCACCATTTCCATGTGGGAACGAGTCAAGGGGATTTTGTCATATATTTATGATCACATTATTCCTTAGTTTATATTCACCAAATATTAATTCATGCATCTAAATGCAATAAAAAATATGAGGGTGAAAAATTAGCTTCTCAGTCAGAATTCATTGTTTTCCCATACTTAGCCAAATTTGCAATATGGCCAAAAAGAGTCAAGTAAGAAGTTTGATGATGGAATATCTCACACGTATGGATATTTCAAGAGAAGATGATCATATGGGTTTTTTTAGTTTTGGACCTAGTTTATTTTCACTAAAATTTAGATCATACGATGAAGTATGTCAAAATATAGGCATATACAAAGTTGGGCTTTCAAGAAGTTTGACTATGTTTTTCCATACCTAGCCAAATTTGTATAAGGAAAGAAAGAGTCAAGTGACAGTTTTATTATGTTATATCTTTGACATGTGAAGGTGTCAAGATAAATTTATTATATGGGTTTTTTCAATTTTGAGCATAGATGATTTGCACTAAATTTGAGATCATACACTGAAGCATGGAAAAAGTTATGCATGCTCAAATTTGGCCTCTCAAGCATGTTTTGACATATCTGACTCTATGCCAAAAGATTTTGAGAAGGAATTTTTATGGTGATAAATCTCACACATGAAAAGGTTCCAAGAGTAGTGTGTCACATGGTTGGATTCTCCTATGTGAGGAGATCATTTGGTCTAAATTTGAGATCCTATGTCAAAGCATAGAAGAAGTGATTAAGGATAAAAAATGGCTAATTAGGGATATTAAAAGGGTCCCCATAGTCATTTTTGCACAGGTTAAAGATAAATCAAGATCGGCGATGCATGTTGCTTCAAGAAATCAAGAAGCAGTGAGATGAGGTTAATGTGACTAAAGTTTAATGTCTAAGCATTGTCACCTATGCATTAAAGATTGGAAGAGATAAATGGTGTGTATTCAATCTGAGTTGAGAGGACATGAGATTTTAGAATTGTGTTCAAAGGTTAACTATGCCCGTTTCTATTCAAATATTTGAATTTAACATAAGGAAAAACTAGAGCTCTAAATTCTATCCCTATCTTTCAATAGAAAGAGAATTTTCTCATGCAGTAAAAAGCAAAGTGGTAGAGGAATCCAAGGCTCATATGTAAATATAGATTTGAAGATCTAGAAGTGAGTAGAGTCAAATAAATTGAATCTAAAATTTGATTGTGTGTTCATGCTTATTATGCAAGTGACTCAAGAAGAATGTTTAAGCTTGTGTTGATGTCTCATGATGAATTAGCTATTGGAACATGTTTTTCCATAAAGATGCTCTATGTGCATTTTGGAGGTGTGATCAATATCTTGAGTATGAACAATGATTAAGAAGTTGACTGTATGTTTGGTAATGATGTTATTATGTATAAGGTCTCTATTTGAATTGATTAATCATACACAAAGGTGAGCTAAGTTGATTATGATCATTTAAGGATGTTAAAGGGGACATAAGGAGTGGACCCATGTATTTTAAAGTGTTATTAAGTTATTATTTTTTCTTGAGGGTGATCTAAATAGGTGAATAGGTCTCTATGATATCTATAAGAACTACAAGGGCCTTATTAAAAGGTGTAGTTGCTTATAGGTGATCCATAGATGCTATGGTTGACTTATGAATATTTTATTGACTTGTGTCTTCATGTGAGAGATGCCTTAAGGGATAAGGCATACCTAATGGGTGACCAAGGTTTTGATTATCATGATTTCTCTATAAATAGTGGAACCAAAGACTATGGGATATAGAGTTTATAAGAGAGACTAAAGAGTGATTAGAGAGAGGTTTATGTGTGTGTTTTATGGAGTGAAAGAGGGGTAGAGTGACCTAAGGATAAGTTGAAGAGATAAATATATAGAGGACTATTTATATGACTTTTTGGTCATAATTCTATTGGTAGAATAGTGCACTTGTTATTTGAGTGTGAGTGAAGGTGAAGAGTAATAAGCAAAGGTACATCATTAGGTGTTGTTGACATCAATTTAGAGGTGGATTTGTTCATAAGTGTTGCTATAGAAGCTCAAAATCTAAGGTGGTTATAGCCTCCTTGTAAGGTATAACTTACTAAAAGGCCTGGCTATTATTGTAGCTTAGCTAGATAGGTGTGGTAGCACATTATGGGATTGTATCTCACTAAATAGGGATTGTAGTTATTTGATAATTTATAGATGGTCTAAATTAGTTCTTTTTATTTTAGGATAGTATTCTATTCATAGTAATGAGCAAGACTCACTTCTATCACTAACTCACCCTCCCTCTCAGTGATTGTACCTCTAACATGACTCACTTCTATCTGAATTTTAAGTGGTTAAAATAATTCCTAATGAAGTCATTGATTTATGGACTTGGCATAGCTCCTATGTTGGTTATAACATAGTTATGGATCTCATTATGTTTTCCATGTTAAAATATTTTTGAAAACCATGTACCATATTTTTTTATATCTATATTATAAAAAAATTATGGTTGTTAATATTTTAACCTTTTAGGACTTAGTGTTTGTAAATCCTATGTTGTTAAGGGGGATAAGTATAGTAAATAAGGTTAAAAATATTTAGTAAATAAAAAAACTAATTTTTAATAGAATTGACTTAATTTAACCTTTCTAAAAATAGCAATAAATAATGTAAACAAGTACTTAGATGGAAAATGACTAAAATGGGAGATCTGAAGGTTGAAAATTGAGATATAGGTTGGTCTGAGTGTTACAAACAAGATCCAAGTGTCATAACCCTTCCTAGGAATTATCAACCTAATTGGACAGTATCATCATGTGGCACTAGTGTCCTTATTTTGGAAATAATGTCCTTTATGCATAACTATTCTGAGATTCTAGGTGCACCTATGTCTGGGTATGTCAAGCCTCCTCCTATGTGCATGAGTTTTGGATCTCTATAAATGACCTATTTTGACTAATTTTATGTTTAAACCCTAATCCTCCATGTTGTTAGGGCATCCAATAGACACAATTAGTAAAGTGTGTTGTTACTAGGGTAGGATGGATAATCTCAACACACCATTGTGATTAAGGTTACCTACATACCAATACTTTGAAGAGGGATCAAGCCTAATGTAGTTCTCCCCACCTAAGTCTTGGTGGAAGGGCAAGTGAATCTAGTATAAAGGTTGAAATGAGTGATTTGAATGTGCTTGAGACTAGAAACATGAGTAATCTAAGCTTAATAATGTTGTATATGGTTGTATGTAGAAGTAAGGTATAATAGGGATTGATAACCTTGATTGTGCACAACTTGTTCTAATTTTTTATGTGTGATTTGCATCTAATTTCCATTTAGTGGGTAGAGGGATAAATGTCATGTATATATACTATTTTGGTGCTTGTGTGGGTCTTAAAAGAGGTCTAGGCTGACCCTAGGTGATCTTGGATTTGAAAATATATTTGTTGGTAGAAAAATGAGGTAAAGGACAATAGAACCAAAACTGGGACACGAGCACCATGTGGAGCTATTATCCCTATTATGGCACTAGTGTCCAGGTGGAAAAACTTGAGGCAATAAGGGCCAGGATGTCAAGATGTGGGACTTATTTAATGATATCTAGGGATTCTTATGGCCCACATGAAGGATTGTTAGGTGTGAAATTAGGCCCTAAGATAGGTTTAGAGATAAGCTAGGGATGAGTGGTCTCAAGTATCACTCTTAGCACCCAAGTGTCATTTTTAGGTGATTACATTCCCCCCTCCTTTATTCTAAAAATGAAACAAAGTGAAATGACTACGATAAAGGAAAAAGAAACATACATATACTTACCTAAGAGGTGAAGCCTATGAATATGGATCAGATTATGTAAAACATGCTCTATTACATGTCCTACAAATGAAACATGCATAAATTATTCCTTACTTAAGATATATCAAAAGCAAAGACAAAACTGAGTAAAGAGATAAAACTGAGTAAAGAGATAAGAGAGAGGAAAGGAATGGATACACCTCACTAAGTATGTGAACCAATGCATAAACTTGGTGACAACATGTGTGTGTGCATGTATATAATGATCATTTGATGAATAACTTAGACCAAGTTGATGGCTTGCTCAATTCCCAAGTGTGGGTGTCTCAATAACTCAATCTAGTTTTGACTCCATCATTACTCACCCCTACTTTATGGATCATGACCTATAGATAGCTTGGATTGGACTTATGGTGTGTCCAATACTCTCATTTAGGTGGATCAAGAACTCAATTAAACTATGAATCCATCTTTGCCTACCCATGTGTAGTAGTTGCATCTAAAAATAAAACTATGCATGTAACTAGAAATGTCAGCTCTGTAACCACTTAGGAATATTAGGTAGTTTTGGGCCATTCAGGAATACCAACCACTATATATGGATTAAGGCATGAATTTAGTGTGTAACTTGTAAAATTGTGTTTGATGTGTATGATGTAGAGAATGGCATGGAGTTTATCATTCCATCTAATCAACTAGTGTATAAGTGAGAATATGGAAATAATGTACTACACACATGCATCCAAATCTGATATCTAAGTATATCTATTCTAGAATGAATTGTAATAATATATATCTGAGTATCTAAATTGAAATGGAAATGATGTTGTGCATGATGCCCCTAATCTAAGTAAACTGATATGAATCTGATATAAATTAATCCAAAACTAGTAATCTATAACTGAACCTATGCAAACATGGATTGTACCTATTGTACTTTTATGTGATATCTAAAATTTTATTAATTTGAGACTACTAAAAAAGTAGCAAAGTATACTATATAGTAGCTCTATGTGGTGTTAGTGTCCCAATTTGGGCACTAATGTCTAGCTATTCTAATTTATGTGCAACTATAACTAATCTCTATGTCACTAATTCCCACTATGTTAATATGAAATTGACTTTCATATTTTATGCCTATGTGCTAAAAATCATATTCTAAGTGTATTCAGATAGCTTGATTTCTATGACAAACCTCTATAAATTCCCCTTGTTTTGATGGGATTTATTGAATTTGTACAAGAACTGACTTTAAAAGAAGAAGCTCTACAAAATGTGTATTAGTCATACTATATATGATATCTACATAATAAACCAATATGTTATGCACACATAACATTAGAATGTCAAATAATCTAGGCATAAGTGTGTAATGTGTGATATATGTTAGGTATAAAATTCATAAGGCTATCAAGATATATGTAATAATGTATATGAACAATAAATATGAGTAATAACTGAGTAACTACCTAGAGGGATTGGGCTTGATGTCCACCACAACACCCAAATAGGAAGTGAAGATACATGAGGTCCCTCATGGCATCTAAAATTAAAGTGTGTAACATTGGCACATGTCACTAAATTTAAGAAATCAATACATATAAGGACATGTTCAAATGTCTGCATACATAATCAAGAAGCCACACACAAGGACATGGGCACATGTCCAAAGCATATATATAATTAAGATAAGTGGCATAGAGCCATATATCAATGGAATATTCAAATTCCCTCTAATATAAGAAGCATAGAGACACAATCAAGTCTAAACTAGGAAAGCTAGAAATGAAAGTATGCATGAACATGTGGTACAAATCTATATAAGAGCTAAGATGTACGCCTAGAGTTGTAGTTGGAAAAAAATTGAGTAGGTGTAGTATAATCAATATTAAGACATAACAATGCTAAATATGTGATATATAGTTTAGAAATATGTAACCTAGTAAATGAAACTGTGTATAGGATGCCCCCAAATGGGTGAATGTGTCAAATGAATACCCTGTGTATCTATGTGTATGCCCCTAGTGGGTAGATAATAGAAAATCTAGATTGGTGTAGTGGACTTGAGTCCTGTAAGTATATGTGAACACTTGCCAAGAACAAGTGAAGCATGTATGTATGATAAAATTGATAATACTAAGATAACTAGCATATCTATATATAAAATATAAGAAGTGTAAACATGAAAATGCATACAATTTATAGTTTGTGTTTATTGAGTAAATATTTGAATAGTAATAATCTTTTGGAAAAAAATTGGTAGCAGAAGATCACTTCCATAAGCATAAGTTAAGAGAAGCAATAGAAATATTAAAACATCCTAAAAATTTAAATAGGGATGATGGGTTAAGGAGAAGTCATTCTTGGAATATGGTAGTTTATAATAATTAGTTTCTTACTCTCTTGGGGCATAGGCTTACAGTGTCGAGTGTTCCCTTCATTATTTTTTGAATTAAAAATTTTAATGGTCTATCTTTAATTTTTATACTTAGGTTTTATTTGTAGGTTAATAACTCAATATTTTATTTAAAATTGTGGTTAGCTAATTTTAATACTTTTCTTTATAATTATAACCAATAATTTTAAATTAATAATCAATTTTAAATTTAATTGAAATAGTTTTAAAATAATTTATCATTTTTAGTTAAATAATCTTTTATATAATTGAAAAAAATTATTTCATATAAATAATAAATTATAAATAATAAATTTATTCTTCAAATTTCAAAATATTTAATTTGTTATGACATACTTTAAAAACAACTATAATTAATAATTAATAATCAAATTTGTTTAATTTTAAAATTTATAATGCTATAACATATTTTAATAGCTTTAAATTATAATAATTAATTACCAATATGAACTATGTAACTACTTAATTTGTTTTTTTGTTTTTTCATTTTTAGCAATTTTGGATAACGGTTAGCTGTTAATTTTTAGCAACTTTTTTGTAATGGCTATTTTCATCCAAATTTTAAAGGGTGTTGTTCAATTGTTCCTACACACATTATTTACCTGATGAAGGATCATAGAAGTGGATCCAAAATGCATCTTGAGATTCAAAACTTGACATAATTTCTCCAAAAGATTATTACTATTGTGTGGACTATGGAAATATCAGATCTTTAAATGTTTTTATTTTTTTATTTTGACATATTATATTGTTTTTTATATTTTCTATATATAATATATGTACAAGAAACATGAAATGAAACTATACACAATGATCAAGAGTGAAGGAGACTATGTACAAGAAGGGAGGAACAATAGTAACCAATGAGTCTCATGGTAAACTCACTATCAATGTGGCTTGTTTCAAATAAAGGAACAATGATTATGTTTGTCATAAGAAAAGGTAATTGAGGTCCAAAAATTGGATATAATGAGTGATATATAATTGGCAAATCCTATGAAGTGGTGTTAGGAATTTTTGAAACTAACTATGGTGTCCTACAAACTATAAGGGTCTTAGGGATCCATCTAGTAAAAGATGTTATAGCTGGCATAGGTGCCCTATGTTGAAAATCCTGAGAACTCAATAATACTAATCTTAAAATAAAATGATTAGAGGGAGGACATATATAATCTACAACATATCTTTGATGTAGGTGTCTCTCTAATAATGGTTTCCATGGGAGATTATGTGTACATGGTAACATTGTAGGAGTAGACCTCACCTACACTAATGGCTCAATTGAACTCTATGGTGTACTAATGGGAATTGTGGTCAGATCTGTAACTAATAACTATAATGTTAATTCTTATGGGATAGGTAGAAGATAATACTCATATGAAATACCCTCAACTATGATCACCTTATTAGTATATATATATTTAAGGTATATATACATAGTTTATGGGATGGCTCATAGCTACTATATCCATGGCCTACCTAATAACATGTCAAATGTGCCTACACTGGGTACTACTAAGAATATACTAGCCACATGTTCTATTCCAACCTATATTGGAATTATAGTCTCTAAAATGGAACTTTGAACATGGCCACTAAAATCACAAACAACTATGTTGGTAGGATAAATATCTTGCTCTGAATACCCTAAATGTTATAAAATTATGATAGTGAACATGTTAATACTTAACCCATTGTCAACCATAACACTCTGAATAGGATGTTGATCTATGCAATATCATATAAAAAATACATATAAATCTAAATCATCATCAATGATCTCCTAATATGATAAAGTGATGAGTGGTATAGTTGGTACTATAGTGTGATACACACCAATGATATTATTTTAAGGGGTGTGCGTCCTTTGTAGTAGTGTGATATGATGGTGGTGGATGTGCCTAATACGTATAGTGAACACCCAAATTTTCCATTACCTCATTAGTTGTATGCTTTGAAAATGGATCCAAGAATATTTTCAATGCCTTAGCTTACATTCATTAAGATTTGGGTGCCTTTGTGGGCATGCCCACATTATGTTAGCCTCTATCAAATCTTGTATCTTTTGTTTCAAGGTGGTGTATCAATTTGTAGTATGGCTTGGTACCTTGTGATATTTGTAGAATTCAATGGAATCATATATTTTTGGGAGATGTTGTGTTGTATCAACCTATTTGATGGGATGGAGAGACATAACATTGTATTCCAAGATTTATTGTAAAACACATGCTAGTGATTCTATAAGGTTGGTGAAAAATCTTCATGGAGGAGCCAATAAACCAAAGCAAATTGATGTCTCTAAATGTGTGTTAACTTGGAATTTGGATCACTCTTATTTTTGGTGGCCCTTACTTTTTATGGAGGCGTACTATAACTCTTAATAGGTGATTCTAATCCACTTGTATATTTTAGTTTAAAAATAGAAATAATCTTGAATTCCCTTCATTTAACTATGGTATAAATCTATGAAGGTTGGAAACTTATTGAACAAGATAACTTCATGCAATGTTGGTATTAGGCTATGTTTGAATATGTCTTAGATATCTCTATTTTCCATGGGTCTAGTCATCTTTGATAATATTGTTTTATATCACAAGACATATTTTGTAATAGGCTCATTGGAGTTTTTCTTTAGTTGTGCTACTTGAGCATATGAGATCTTATCACTGATTTTAATTGAGAAGTGTGATAAAAACATATCTTCCAATGGATTGAATGTAGTGATAGACTAATTCAAAAGATCATAGAACCACTATAAGGCTTAATCCTTTAGAGTACATGGGAATAACTTAGTGAAGAGCCAATCATTAGACACGTAGTCTAAACATGCTATGTGTAAATATTAGAGAGTTTCTATATGTCACCCTTACCATCATACAATGTAAGCTTAGGTGCCACAAATTTGGATGGCAAAGTATTTTTTTCAATGTGATGTGTCAAAGGTTTATGTAAAATAACATGAGAATCTAAGGCATGTGATGCCTAGTAGCTTCCTTCTCAATATTTAACACCTTAGCCTATAGAGAATGAATCTCATGCATAAGGGATTGTACATATAGAGAGGATTACCTATTCATAAGAGGTGTAGCTACCACTAAAGGTTATTGAGTTAAAATAGGTTGTTGTAAAAGCTGACTTGGCCCCAAAGTAGGTGTAATAATGTTGTTATCTATTGGAGTAGAATATTGACCATTATTATGGATTGTAGAATCTATACATGATCATGGGGTCATTCTCAAATTCTATCTCTTAATATCTATATAATCACATCCTTATTGATGATAAGATTTTCATTGTTAAGTGGGGGGGAGATTGTCCTGATTCCCATCTTTTATATCATCTTGATATTGATTGTATTTCTCATCTTTGGATGCATTATCATTGAATTCCACATAATAAAGGTGTGAAGGATCAATGATGGGAGTTTTAACTAGTCCTTTATCCATGGTATAATCTCGAATATAAGGAATTTGAGTATGATAAATAGGATTGTTGTTAATCCTACCACTTCTTCTTAAGGGAAGAGAGAGATTTTTTAGATGGCATATAGTAAACAAAGTGAAATAGGGATGCTAAAATATAATGTATTAAATATGAAAATATCAACACAACCAATGAAAATAGTAAAAAGAAGGATAAAACCCATAGTAGCATCTAGGGTCAGGGTTTGATTAGTATTCAAAGTCAGTCAGGTTCACCAAATGTTTTAACTTTTTAGGACTTAGTGTTTGTAAATCCTATGTTATTAAGGGGGATGAGTATAGTAAACTAGGTTAGAAATATGAAATAAATATAGCCACTAATTTTTAATAACATTTAATTAATTTTACCTTTCTAAAAAGATCAATAAATAATGTAAATAGGTACTTAACTAGAAAACAACTAGAACATGAGATCTAGAGGTTGAAAATTGAAACAAAGGCTAGTCTGAGTGTCACAAACAAGATCCAAGTGTCATAACTCTTCTTAGATAGTATCACCCTAATTAAATAGTAGCACCATGTGGTTATAGTATCTTTATTTTAGCATTAGTGTCCTCTATGCAAAACTATTATGATCTTCTAGGTGCACTTGTGCCTAGATATGTCAAGCCTGTTCCTATGCACATGAGTTCTATATCTCTATATATTACCTATTTTTATTTATTTTATGTGCAAATCCTAATCCTATATTTTTATAGGACATGTGATTAACACAAGCAATAAAGTGTGTTATTAGTGGGGTAGTTTGGACATCCTCAACACCCACACTATGATTAGGGTTGCCTACATACTAATACTTTGAAGAGCGATCAAGTTTGATGTTGTTATCCCCACCTATGTGCTAGTTCAAGTGTAAGTTAAGCTAGTATGAATTTTAACTTGAGTGATTTGAATGTGATTAAGACTAAAAACCTAAGTAAGCTAAGGTTAGGAATGTTTTAGGTGGTTTATCTACAAGTAGGGTAGAATATGGATTGGTAACCTTGATTATGTACAACTTGTTCTGAGTTTTTATGTGTAATTTTCATCTAGTGGTTAGAGGGATAAAATTCATGTATATACGTTATTTTGGTGCTTGTGTAGGTCTTAAAAGAGGTCTAGGCTAACCCTAGGTGGTCTTATATTTGAAAATATATCCATTTGTAGAAAAAGAAGGGAAAAAGATAATAACACCAAAATTGGGACTCTAGCACCATGTGGCACTACTATCCCTATTATGGTGCTAGTGTCTAGGTGGAAAAACTTGAGTCATTAAGGACTAAGAAGTCAAGATGAGGGTCTAAGACTACTTTAGGGATGTTAAGGGATGCCTATGGCCCACATGAAGACTAGATAAGTGTGAAAATAGGCCCTAATATAGGTTTAGGGATAATCTCAGGATGGGTGGTCTTAAGTATTACTCTTATCACTTCTTTTTTAGGTTATTACAGTTACAATTTGGTATCATAGTGAGGTTATACCTCTCTAGGGAACTTTGGGGAATGTTTATTGTTATTTTTCATGTTGTTTTTTTTCCACCATATGATGGTAAGAACAAGATATGGAATATAAAATAAAAACCCAATGGATGTTAACCTCAGTAGAGGTAGTGTTAGAGGTGGAGGTTGTAAGTCCAATACTAATGAAAGAGAAGAAACTCCTCTCAACAATATTTGTATTAATGTTGGAGCCCCTAAATATGATGAGAACAATAATAATGGTAACTAGGAGTGTTATAAGTACAACTAATGAGATGGGTGTGAATCAATGCCCTTAAAACATTCATTCAATTTCACTTATTATTCATGAAGCATTCATTCACATACATGTATTAACCAATACACAACAAAACATATACAAAAAAATATAACATAAAGACACAAGGGATATGTGGGAAACATTCATGGGAGAGAAAACCCATTAAAACATGGCTTTGACTATAGTCCTATAATAAATAAATCAATATTTAGTGAGGCACCAACACCTCACTAGTCAAGTACTAACTCAACTAGATCATTAACAAGCACCAACTTACAAGGAGGCACCAACCCCCTAAGTAAAATAGAACCAAATAAGTCATCCATAAACTTTTATCACCTTTGGACACCTTTTTATCACTCAAATTATGATTACCACCTTCTTTTTCTCTTCACTCTCTTTTATCTCTCTCAAACAACCTATTAGACCTCTTCGCTCAACTAGTCCTATCCTTGGTAGAATTAGGTCATATGACCTTAATCATCACTTGTAGGTTAATTATTAGTTCCTCATGAAATATTAATCAGACCTATATTATTTTATTCAATCCTTTTACCTATTTATCAAACCTCTATATCATTCGTTCAATTCTTCAATATTCTAACTAGTCAAATTAGGCCTATTAGACCTTTTTTAATACTTGACTCTTGCTCTCATCCATCTTGGTCAGCCACAAACCTATCCATAATTTTATAAACCTTGGAATATATCCAAAAAAATTCACAATTTAAACAACCATTACATAGGTTTTTCACCACCCATAAGGACCAAACCACCTTTAGGCCTAATAAAGACCGAATGCAATTAGGCCTTCTCAAGGCACACATTTCACCTTGACCACCTTAAGCCTAAAAAAATAAATGAAAAACTTCATAAAATATTCAATTATACCCTTTATAATCTTACCTTAGGTCCCTACCACCATTTGAATCATTTCACTCCTTGAACCACATCATTAGGTCTACTTACAATTAGGCTTTCTCACTACCAAAAAGTCTATTTTGAAAACATGAAGCATACACTAAATTTTGACACATAAACCAATAAATGGATCACATTTATATATCCTCCATTATCTCATATTTATCTTCAAGTCCATTATATTTCACCACACATAAAAAGACCTCAAACTGACCATTTCTATATGCTCATTTAGAACTGCACATGGGCTTCAAAAACCTAGTTAAGAACCTTTGAATTTTCACACATTAATAGGAATTTATCATGAATAAAAATTAATTAAAATAAACCTATGATACCTATAAAATAACTTCATGTTCATTTTATTCTTCAACTCTGTGCATAATGACTTAAGAACATAATTCTCACTTACACACAAAAAACTACTTATAACTCCAAATAGTCATGGAAATCAAGACTTATAACACCTGTGTGAATGATTTTATAAAATTAAAATGGGCTTATATGATATTTAATAATACTTATAACATATTATAACAAATATATTACATGGTTCAATATTAATTTTGGTCTTACAGACCAATCTCATTTCTTCACTCTACACAAACCTCACTATGTTAGATAGATCACTTTGAGAGTAACTTTATGCTAGTATATGAGCATATCCAAATATTATATTAAAGGGTTAAATGTGATATATGTATTTAAAAATAAACTCATGTATTTTTATCCATCCCTAATCCACTGTAACCCATGCCTAATCTCATTCTCACTTCTACCCAATTTTTTCATTGTCTTCCTCATTAGGCATATTTAGTGATAGGTCAAATTACATGACCATTTTAGAATATTTAAGTTATAAAACATAATTAAAAAATTATATTGGAGAAAAATAAAAGTCTCAAACATCATTCTCCAATAATTTTCATACTTTGACCTGGTCAACCTTGGCTACTACATCAAAAATTAAAGAAACAAGGAGTTTCCTATAGCTTCCACTCACTTTTTTAATAGAAAAATTCCACTTGGAGGTACATGGGAGAGTTAAATACAACATAAAACCATCATAATATTTCAACTAAACCATTCTTATTACTTTCTACTAATATTTTCCATATCAGGTTACTATTAGGGTTTTAGAGAGGGTTAAGTCTATCTTACATTCTTAACAATCATTCATAAAGATTAGGCACACAAACCATAAAAAAATATCAATAAATTTAATATATTACCCTTACCAAAATACCATGAACTAATTTTATCCTCATGAAAATATTGCATGTGCCAATGATCATAAGAAAATCCTTCTCGAGTCTGCAACACCTCATTTTGTGCACATAGAAAACCTCAAAACTAATTTTCATGATTTCTCCTTCAAATTTTGATCTCATACTTAGTTAAAAACTTTACACAACCTATCAAACCTATTAAAATTTTATTATTATCTTTGACACCTTGGAAACTGAACTTGACCCCTCATTAGGGCATACTAGGTCTCTTTACACATTAAGCCTTGAACTACTAATCGTACTTAGACCTTGAACACACCTTGAAACCTCTTGTAATATTATCAAAAAATCATTATAATGTCATAAAAACTTATACCATGATCACATACTACCAATATTTCTTCTCACAAGCCTCATACTACTCACCTCATCATGCTACCAAGCCTGTGCCTTCTCACTAGGTCTCTTCATCTAAAGACTAATCCAAGAACTAACCTAAAAACTCCTTTGAAAGATTATATATCTTATACACATGTTTAAATAGTTTAAAACATATTCTCACATGCTATGCCAATTAATTTCATTCTTAATAACACCTCAATACTCCTCATTAGGTTAGACAAAGTCTAGGACTAGTCTAGTTGTATGCTTAGGCTTAAGACCATACCCCTGAATGTTTACCTGGAAAATTTCTTGAGTGTTTAAACACTTCATATGAAATATTAGGAATCCTTGAACATCTAGTCATACCTATGTGTATCCATCTTACCAGACTACCTTCTTCATACTCATGCTCATGATATGACAATGTTCCTTAAGAATAGTGCTCAAAAGTATGCTTACCTTGTATCTTGATCTTGACCTATTATCAACCTTAGAAAAAATACCAGGTTGACTTTAAATTCTCTCGTATCAATTTTTCACTTGGTTTCCTTGTCACATATCATAATATTATACCAATACCTTATGTATAACTCAAGGACTTGTTAGACCATGCTTAAGCCATCATGATCACATACCCTGCATCTTCATAAGAACATATCTAGGACATCAATGAAACTCAAAAACCTTTGACATTAATTAAAAAATTAACATACCTTAAAAAGGAGGTATTATTGAATGGGATACTAGCTAATTTAAATGCACTTCAAAACAAGTTAGACACCCAAGTATGCAAATTGAATAACTTAGAGGGTGTTTCACCTAAATAATTGCCTCTTAGAGAAGAAGGGAAAGGTGGTGAGATATAAATCAAAATTAATATTTTGATTTTGGTCGGTCTTATCATAAATAACTAAAAAATCTTCCTCCACCAACCTTTACGTGTGAGGAATTAGGTGATGCAGTTGATGCATGGTTGGTTCACCTACAAAAGTACTTTAACCTACACAATATTCCCTCCAATGTTAAGATAAGAGTGTTTTATTATCAATTAGTTGGAGCTCCATCTCTTTGGTGGAACCATATATGTGAATTAGAGGGTTACCATCCAATGGCTCTTACCTGACCTAATTTTGAAAGGTAGTTCAGGAAGAGGTATCTCAAATCATACTTTAAAGAACAAAAAATAATTGATTTTTAGTTGTTAAATCAAGAGAATATGTTAGAAACTAAATAAGAAAACAAGTTTTAAACATGCTACATCATGTTAAGTATGTGCATGATGAATAAACTAAAGTAACTAAGTTCAATTTGGGGTTAAAGGAGAGATTGATGCATGATGTAAATATGACCAATCCTAAAACATTGACTATTGTTATTGAATCTACTTATTAGCCATAATAGAAAGAGAAAACTTGTCAAAAGGTGATGCAATATTTTAAACAAAATAGACAACAATCTAAAAATAACAATTATAAATCTGATCAAAACTATAGATTTACTAGGAGTACTAGTGGTTTTCATAAATTTTAAAGGTAGACTTCAAGAATCAGAATTTTTTTAAGTCTAAAAATTGTAATAAAAATCAGACCCAAGGTAGTAAAAATGTACCACCACTAGGGAAAATACCATTCCTATATCACCTCAAAGGACTGTAGTATGGTATAAATGTGGTGATAATCATTATTGTGAGGATTTTCCCAAGATAAAATCAGATCAATCAGCTAACCATAGGGTGCATGCAATTGTAAATTAAATGATATTTTTGTTTCTATTTTGTTTGATTTAGGAACAACTGATAGCTTTATTAACTATAAGATATTAAATAGTTGTAAATTGAATCCTATGAAATTGAGGGAAGGTTTGGATGTTGAAATCAGTTCCAAAAAAAGGGTGCTAATTTATAAATGTCTTGAACAAGTAAGCTTAGACCTAGGTAAATTTTAGACCAAAGTTAACTTGTTTTTAGCTCCCCTAGATTATTTTAACATCATAATGGGTATATAGTTGTTGAAACAACATAAATATAATATGTATTACTATAATAAAATGGTAAAATGTTTTGATGATTTTGGAAAACTAGTAGTGATACAAGGTTTGCTAAAGTCTAAAGTATGCAAGTTACTATCAACCTTACAATTGAAAAGAGCAGTGTGTAAGGGCTGCAAACTTTATGATGTAAAAATTTAGTAAAAACCACATGTAACTAAAATGAAATTTTAATAATATCCCTTTCTATAGGAATTTTCTAATATCTTTCAATAAATATTATCTGGTTTTCCTCCAAAGAGGGAGTTTGACTTTTTTATTAATTTAATGACAAGGCTATCCCCTACATCCAAAGCACATTATCACATGAATGTGGAGATTTGGAGGATATGAATGAAAGCTAAAGTGAAATAAATACTATAAAATAGAAGCATTAGTCTAAGTGTATCACCTTGTGGTGCACCTATATTCTTTATGAAAAATAAGGATGGAACCTTGTGATTGTGTGTTGACTACTACATGCTTAACAAGGTTAATATCAAGAATAGTTATCCCTTGTTGATAATAGATGATATGTTTGATAATATTAAGGATGTATCTATCTTTTATAATATAGACTTAATATCAGGGTATCACTAATTGAGAATCAATTATGAAGACATCCATAAGACAACTTAGAGAACTCGATATGGACATTACAAGTTTACAATAATTCCCTTTGGTTTAAACAATTCACCTAATGCATTTATGAATTTAATGAATAATGTATTTAGATATTTTATAGAAAAAAATTTATAATTTTTATTGATGACATACTGATCTATTCTAAGAATGTAACTGAACATGAACAACATTTGCATTTAGTGTTGTAAGGGCTAAGACAACATAAATTGTTTGGTAAACTAAGTGTTATTTTTTTCAAAATAAGATCCACTATTTAGGTCACATAATATATAAGGTTGGAACTATTGTTGATCAAGATAAGATTAAGGCTATCCAAGAGTGGTTTGCTCCTAAAAATATACTTGAAGTACATAGTTTTATGGGACCGACTAGTTATTACAAAAGGTTTGTTGAAATTTTTTCTAAGTTAGTTAATCTAATACTTCCTTACACTACAAGGGTAAGAAGTTTGTTTAGACTTCAGACTATGAAAAATATTTTTAGAATCTTAAAGAGATATTAATAATAACAAATGTACTTATTATACTATATCCTAATGGTAATTTTGAAATATGGGCTGATGCATCCAAATAAGGCTTGGCTAGCATGTTAACTCAGGATGGTTTAGTTATGGCTTATGAGTCCTAAAAATTGAAAGATCATGAGAAAAATTTCATCATTCATGACCTATAACTTGCTACCATTGTACATGCTTTGAAGTAATGGAAATATTTTTTGATAGGAAAGTATTTTGAAGCAAACCCTGATCATCATAGCTAGACATATTTATTTTCCTAGAATGATCTAAATGCTGACCATCATAGATGGATGGAATTCCTAAGCAATTTTGATATGAATTTCTCTTATGTGAAGGGTAAGGATAATCATGTTGCTAATGCACTTAGCCAACACATGTATCTCACAACCTTGTCTATTTTGCATAATAATTTTAGAACTAAAATTTTAGAACAACAATGTTCTAATATATACTACCAAGAGGTAAGTGTAATTTTGGTTGATGAGCTTGTTGAAAATATTTTTTGAACTTTTTTGTTGATTTTGATGGTTTAATCAGACACAAAAAAAGACTTTATGTGCCTGAGTGTAGTGACTTAAGGAACATTTTTCTAAAATAAGTGCATGTAACACCTCATTTTTCTCATCCTAGTGTCATGAAGATGACATATGAGCTAAAAAGGTTATATTATTGGTCTGGGTTAAAACATGAATTTTTTGAATACATGGACAATGTTTATATAGTTAGTGCATGAAAGTTGAACATTGTCATCCAAAGGGACTATTATATCCTCATGATGATCTGTAAACACCACTGAAAAACTCAAAGTGAAATTAAAAGTACGGATTCTAATTTTCTCAAACTTAAAAATTCTTGAAATACTCAAAAGAACTTGCAAATTGTTTGGCAAAGTATTCTTGGCTATCGAATTGGATTAGAATTGTCAAAAGACTAATATCTTCCATTCACTAATAAAACTGGATTTTGTTGGAGACAAGGCTATAAAAATCCTTTTCAACCTACTACCCCCACGTATGTGGGATAATTATTTTCTATTTTTGAAAAACTCAAAGTGAAATTAAAAGTACAGATTTTGATTTTCTCAAATTTACAAATTCTTGAAATATTCAATAGAACTTGCAAATTGTTTGGCAAAGTATTCTCGGTTATCGAATTGGATTAGAATTGTCAAAAGACTAATATCTTCCATTCACTAATAAAACCAGATTTTGTTTTTAAAAATTAAATGTCATAAATTTTCAATTTTTCAAATATTGCATGAGTTCTTGATTAATTAAAAATTAGAATATTAAAAATAAAACATGCAATAAATGACAAATTACCACATGAAATTGATAACGGAGTTCATCATTTATTGCCTACGTCTCTAAGTCCACCCAATAGTGAGGACCATTTCTATTAAATTTGTGCAACAAATGGCTTACAAATTTCTTGAAACATTACACAACTTCCCTCAGGCCTGATCTCTATCCAAGAATTTCACCTAGTTGATATACTCAATCTCAGCCACACAGATTTCTTCCTCAGTCTTCAACCCCTTCTAAATGTGCTTTGGTCCCTTCAACTATTGGTTTAACCAAAATAAAAATAATAACATTCTCTTTCAATTAAAAATAATAATTGAAAGGCTTACCCTGTGTATAAAGGTTAGAAATTAGATTAATATCCACTTGCTAAAGCCATCTCCAAGCTTCTATCTAGCTCTCAACCTCTTAAAAAATTATTACAGTCCCTATGAAGCATGACTTTAAATAAAATTTCATGGCTTTTAAAACACTTCAAAACCTATGGCTCATGTGGTCAAATCATATCTCTTTTACAAGATAGGTGCCAAGTTCAAGTCGTCGGCCTACCTATTTGGGCGCTTGAACTATCTCTTTAGTCCCACATTTGGGAGTTTATAGCTATTTACATGCCTTTTAAGGCTTGTTGGCTCCCATATTAAATGCCAAGATCCTTTTTTAGGCACTTAGGGTTATCACAATCACCTAACTTAGGCCGTCGTTGAAGATACCACATGGTCTTGTCATGGCAGATTTGAACCATTTTTACAAAATATAAAAATAATTATCCCACATACGTGGGGATAGTAGGTTGAAAAGGATTTTTATAGCCTTGTCTCAAACATAATAATCATCAATGCCTTTTGGCTAAGGAATTTTCCACATCCTTGGTTTGCATGAGGTTCTCGGTCTTCAATATTTGAGCTTGACTCAGCCTTCGGTCCACACAATGATGTTACGTGGCTCCTCCATGTAGGTGCAAAAGTTCAAAGTGCATTCTTGACTTGGCTCGAATGATTTAATGTTGAGCTTAACCCATGGAAACTTGTTATCTCTCCCATGTCATTGGGGCATAAAAAAAACATTTCTACAGACTTGCTAGACTTGGCAAAGCATTTCTACGAACTTGCCAGACTTGGTATTACACAACATTTCTATGGACTGTGCAATTTTACAATTTCTATAGACTGTGCAATGCAATGATATTTTCTATGGAATCCATTCACTACCACGTGTTGCCACCTGATTAGTCCACTTGGCATGTCCACATTGCACCACGTCATCACATTTTTCCTAATTACAAGAAAACTTCAATAGACCATATCTTTTGCATATGATGTCCATTTTGTAAACCACAAAAAGCATCAAAAAGATCTCGATGAGCTCTACACTGTGTAATTGATTTCATCACAAATTGAAAACTTTTTTCAAATTGAACTCTGGATCACACCTCCTACAAAAGAGGCTTTTGGTATCCAAAAGTCGACTATCACTTGAAATATTATAACTGGTCTACTACATCACATCACACAAAACCCAATCATAGCAAGAGATAAACATTGGAAAAATAAATGATTCACAACTCAACTAAAAATGCCTACACATGGCATGAGTAAAGGAATTTGCAACTGCCAATAACTTGATCACAACATAACAAAACTATCTGCCCATGTCACATCCTGTAAAGCGGTGAACTATCAATAAACTAAAACAATTCCCAATGTAACTACAAAACAAGTTTGTTAATGTCAACAACATACACAAAATGTTGTAGACATGTTGCAATAAAATGCCCTGGTATGGGACTTATATGCTAAGCAAATGCAAACAACACAAAGTGTATATTACCTAACATCCAAACATGCCCATAGGGTCTTAACAATGCATCTATATATCCATGTGCCAAAAATAGATACATTCTAAAAATAGTAGTTTAATATGAGACAAGTGTTGTAAGGAATTAACTCAACCTACAACATGAATTCTGCTATTATCTCCAACTAATCAAATGAGTTCAAGTCCTCTAGACAACTCACACAACATAAATAGGAGATTCCAAAACATAGATCTTTTAAACATAAGGTGAGAATTAAAATACTTCAAATGATGAACCTATCTCGAAGTGTTCTCACAAACTCTACTAATGCATCTTCAAATCTTGTTCTTTCCCTTATTAAAATTCTTAACAATGCTTTGACAAACAAGTGCATTATTAATCCACTCAATCAATTTTTTTGCCTAGTTAACTTGATTTCCTTAGTGGATTCCTTAACATCATTATGGATTGATTTAACTTCATTGACCTTAGTAATAGGTTGATAAATCATCTTAGTTTTACCATTTCTAGAATGAGAAGATGATTGAAGTTTAAAAAAATGATCAATCCGATGTCCACTCTTATTGCAATGAGTGCAAACAACCTTCTTAGGTAAAGTCTCCCTTTTACCTCTTCTCGCTTTGCCATGATGAGAATGGTTCTGAACACCTGCAATTTGCTTAAGCAAAGCATGTCTTTTCCAACAAAATGCAACACTATGGTTATGCATTCCACAAAAAGTGCATGGGAATGATTGCATCATCTTCTAAATGTTAAACCCAAATTTTTTAAACATAAAAAGTGGATCAGAAGATTTAGTGCTAACTCTAGTGTAGGAACTAGGAGGTGGAATCTCAATACCTCAGCTACGTGTCCTCTTACACTGCACATGCTCTACTAGTGGCCTCAATCCTTTGCTATTAGAAGCTTGTCTTCCTTTAGCCATGGAGGAAGTTTCTCCAATTTTGACCTGCTCACTAGTGTAACCCAAACCTACATGAAGAGATCTATGCTCTACTTGTATTGGGTTAGTAATTCCTTGGCCATCTCGCCCAAGAACTCTTCCATTATATCCCATTTTCTTCAACAATTTGGATCCTATACCCTTAGTGTGTTGTTCAAAACTACCAAAAGCATCATTACTTGAATCCGAATCTGAATGGAAAGAAGAAGTAGATGAATTACTTGGTGAATAACTTACAGTGAACTCAGTCATAATTTCTCCATCTAAAGTAGAAGGTATGGCCTTCTTTGGCTCACCACACTACAATTTAATCAAGAGCTCATCCTTAGATTCAAGCTCTGATTTCAAACTTGCAATCTCCTCATCCAAGGAGTACAATCGAGATCTTAGAAAAGCATTCTCATCCTGAATCTAAGTGTTGATGGCTTCAAGCTCTTCCATCTTGGCTTTATGTGACAACTTGCCCATGGTTTCCTACAAACACACTGATTCCACAATTGCACATTGTAATCTAATCAAGTGATATGGATAACCAATAAACTGAAAGCCAATGTCAAAACTCAATCAAAAGCTAACCTAGCTTTCTAACTGCTCTGATACCAAAATTTGATCCGTAAACACCACTGAAAAACTCAAAGTGAAATTAAAAGTATGGATTCTAATTTTTTCAAACTTATAAATTCTTGAAATACTCAAAATAACTTGCAAATTTTTTGGAAAAGTATTCTCGATTATCGAATTGGATTAGAATTATCAAAAGACTAGTATCTTCCATTCACCAATAAAACTAGATTTTGTTTATAAAAATTAAATGTCGTAAGTTATCAATTTTTCAAATATTTCATGAGTTATTGATTAATTAAAAATTAGAATATTAAAAATAAAACATGCAATAAATGACAAATTACCACATGAAATTGATAACAAAGTTTGGCATTTATTGCCTACGTCTCTGGGTTCGCCCAATAGTGAGGACCATTTCTATTAAATTTGTGTAACAAATGGCTTAAAATTTTCTTGAAATGTTACACAACTTCCCTCAGGCCTGATCTCTGTCGAAGAATTCCACCTAGCTGATATACTCAAGCTCAGCCACATGGATTTCTTCCTCAGTCTTCAACCCCTTCTGAATGTGCTTTGGTCCCTTCACTTCAACTAGTGGTTTATCCAAAATAAAAATAATAACATTCTCTTTCAATTAAAAACAATAACTGAAAGGCTTACCCTGTGTATAGAGGTCAGAAATTGGATTAATATTTGCTTGCTAAAGCCATCTCCAAGCTTCTATTTAGCTCTCAACCTCTTAAAAATTATTATATAGTCCCTATGAAGCATGACTTCAAATAGAAGTTCACAGATTTTAAAACACTTCAAAACCTATGGCTCATGTGGTCAAAGCATATCTCTTTTACAAGATAGGTGTCAGGTTCAAGGCATCGGCCTACCTATTTGGGTGCTTGAACTATCTCTTTAGTCCCACATTTGGGAGTTTATAACTATTTACATGCCTTTTAAGGCTTGGCAGCCCCCATATTAAATGCCAAAATCCCTTTTTAGGCACTTATGGTTATCACAATCACCTAACTTAGGCCACCGTTGAAGATACCACATGGTCTTGGCATGGCAGATTTGAACCATTTTTACAAAATAGAAAATAATTATCCCACATACGTGGGGATAGTAAGTTGAAAAGGATTTTTATAGCCTTGTCTCAAACATAATAGTCACTGATGCCTTTTGGCTAAGGCATTTGCCACATCCTTGGTGTGCATGAGGTTCTCAGTCTTTAATATCTAAGCTTGACTCGGTCTTCGGTCTATGCAATGATGTTACGTGGCTCCTTCACATGGGTGAAAAAGTTCAAAGCACATTCTTGACTTGGCTTGAATGCTTTAATCTTGAGCTTAACCCATGGAAACTAGTTCTCTCTCTCCCATGTTATTGGGGCATAAAAAAAACATTTCTACAGACTTGCCAGACTTGGCAAAGCATTTCTACAGTCTTGCTGGACTTGGTATTACACAGCATTTCTACGGACTGTGCAATTTTACAATTTCTATAGACTATGCAATGTAATGAAATTTTCTATGAACTCCATTCACTGCCACATGTCTCCACCTAATTAGTCCACTTGGCATGTCCACATTGTGCCACATCATCACATTTTTCCTTGTTGCAAGAAAACTTCAATAAACCATATCTTTTGCATACGATGTCCATTTTTCAAACCTCAAAAAGCATCAAAAAGCTCTTAACGAGCTCTATGATGTGAAATTTATTTCATCACAAATTAGAAACTTTTTCCAAATTGAAATCTGGATCACATGATATCCCATGAGGTAAGTGGGTTATTATTTATCTATATTTCATAGCCATTTTACAAAAATATTGAAACAAACATGATATCATTCTAGTTGTAATAGATAAATTTACTAAATTTGGTCATTTCATTAATGAAAATTTAATTGATGATGAATCTGTGTTTGTTGAACAGTTTGTAAAATAAATAGTATAGTTGCATGGCATGCTTAAAGTTATTATTTCTGATAGAGATAAACTTCTTACTTCAAGGTTTTGAAAAATTTTGATTGTTACTTTTGGTACAAGATTAAATTTTAGTTCATCTTATCACTTAGAAATGGATGGTCAAATGGAAAGGCTAAACTAGGTTGTAGAAGATATGTTGAGAATGTATGTTATGGATCAAAAAGGTAAATAGGAAGATTATCTACATTTAGTTAAATTTTTATACAATAACACATATCATTTTTTTATTAAAATGGATCCATTTCAAGATATGTATGGACATAAGTTTAGGACTCCATTTGGTTGGAAAAGTTTTTTTTTAAAATATTTTTGGTCCTGATGTTTTATAAGATTATGATATGCAAATGGAAATCATAAGGCAAAATCTAAAGTTTGCATCTAATAGAAAAAAGAGATACATATATTTAAAGAGGTCACCACATGAATTTGAAGTTGGTTATAAATTTTTTCATGTGTTTAACTGTATAAAATTTTGATTCATTTTTAAAAGTCTTCCAAATTAGCTACCCATTTTGTAGGACCCTTTAAAATTTTAGAGAAAATTAGTCCTTTCGTATTACTAATAAAATACATGCATGATACTTTTCATGTTATGTATTGGACTCATATTTTTGTTTTGGAAGAGGAAAAGATGCAATTGGATCCAGTGAGGATCTTGGACCATCACAATGTTAGACTATGAAATTATTTGATTTCCTAAATTCTAGTTCAATGAGATCCTTTATCTGAAATAAGTGTTACTTGGAAAGTTGAGAGTCTTTTTAAGCAACACTATCCTTGGTTATTTTAATCATCATAATGAATCTCTTCCAAGCTGGCGAGGATGTCATGCCTCTATTTTTTGTACTTGTTCCATTTATTGATTACACATTATATTCTAAAATAATATTTCATGTTGTGATTTAGTTATTGATCTGTGAGTGATCAACTAGATATTATGAGATAGTTGTTGTTATGTAATTTCATTTTATCATCATATATTTCATGATTAATGATTTACTAATTTATTCTTTTGTGGAATTATATTATTTAATATTTTTATTTCATTTATTGATCTTAGATGTCTAGATACTATTAATGGTCTATTTTATGACTGCAAGGATAGGTACATGAGCTAGTTTGCATTCAAACCCAAACAACTAAGTAAGATGGAATAGAAATGACAAATAAATTAAAACATTAAACTTAAAATGCAAAAAATGAGCTTTGACTATTTTATGGATGCTTTGAGTCATTTTTATGCTTGACATAAATTAATAAGTGTTTGTCTTTTATTGCATTCAAATGCATTTTTAGAATGAGTCTTGAGTCAGTTTTGACTTTTTACTTGGTCATTGATCTACTCAATTTTGATTTTAACTCTTAGTCCCATTTGACACTTGTCATCTTGGTTTGTATTTCCATAGTCTTGTTTGACTATGTTAATTATCTTTGATTTAAGTGTTTTTACATATTTGACTTAAGTTGCGAAAGGGTCTTTAATCCTAGGACACTTAGAAGGAATTAAATATTTTTGAATCGGTTTAAACAATGTTTTTTCATTGATATCATTGTTTCATTGGACTCTTTAATGATATTAAATCACTTGACATAGTTTTGTTTCATGTTTTGCTTAAGTTTTAAGAACAAAAATAATCTTAGATTATTATTTTATGAAGGCATTGAATCATTTGATTTATTTGTTGAATGAGGGACATTGATTATTTTTGGACTCTTGTTCAGTCTCCATGTTGGCAATGTTACATTGACAAAGTCTTGGATTGGTTAGGTTGGGGAAGGTCAGTGAGTTACATAGACTTGGCATTAGTTAAATTGTTTTATTTTTCCACAAACTTTGGAAAGGTGGCATTGGCTCAACTATCCATGTAAGTAATTAGAGAGGATTTCTAACCCTAATAGAGTTCTTGATTGGTCATTTTATATTTTTCATTTGGAGAGTCCAGCACATGATGAAATTCTATCATAATTTTTATTTCACTATGACCAAGAGAAATAAGAGGGTAGTTGTTTGCATGAACTTCTCATGGAGTTTGAACTATAGTGATTTATTTGTTTTGTTGACCATGCATTAGTTTTTATATATATAAATTTTATTTTGAGGGTATATTAAATGGTTTGACTAGTTTTTGACATTCATTATGTGGAATATATAAGTATTTGGAAGGCAAGGAAATAAATCTACTCACCATTATTTTGCATTTTAACTAGTAGGAATCCAATTAAGTTATGTATTAAAATTTATACACCTGTAGGTGTTCATTTTGGATATTAGCATAAATGGGTTCATGTTTATTAGCTTAAATTCATTATTAAATAGATAAAGTTGAATGGGTTTTGGTTTATGTTTAAAACCCTACATTTTATATAGCTTTGTTGATTGTATATGCCATTGTATTTGTTATTTTGATGCATGTAGTTATATTGGGTAATGGCCATAGCTATTTTTGTATGGTTTTTAACCATATGTTTATTAAAATTTTATGTGGAATAATTTAGGGTGGATTATAAATGAGTATGGAGTCTTAAATCTACCATACGAACCACCTTTATTAAATTTGGTTTTCATTATGTGGGTTTTCACAATCATTTTGAGTTAGACTTAACTGAAATCATTTTCTTCATTTTCATCATTATACATTATTATAGTGGCACAAGTTAGCTGAGGCTAAGTAGGGCCTTCAAGAACACAAGTAGATCTAGGCTAGTTAGGGCCTTCTGCCATGGTTATGGTAGGTAGAGATACAGACATGCTAGATCAAGAGATCATTACTTAGGTGCGAGAGGGTATAGGGTTATAGTGATAGGTGAATAATTTGTAGATCACCTTAGATATGCAAGATGATGATATGACACTACTTCAGTCATATATCTCCTAGTTGAAGGATAAGATAGGTAGGTTAGTATTGGTTTAAGGATAGCTCACTATTGAGGATCAGGCTATCAATGAGTGGGATCAAGAATTAGATATTATTGATAGGATTAGACATGAGAGATGTATCTTGGGGAGCCATTACACATGCAAAATTTTCATAGATGGTTTAGGATTAACTTCAAGCCAAGGACAAGGCATCATATTATCGATGAGCCTATGAGTCTATAATGCCTAAGGATTATTAGATTATTACATTCGATACATGGGATGCACAAAGGACAGTCAATAGATGTAGTTGGTCTTGGACTAGGACTCATATTACAGGTGCCTTAGGCTAGTCTATTCATTAGCTACAACCACCACTAAGACCATTAAGGCCATCAAAGCCTACTCTTTCTATAGGCTTTATAGATATATAAAGCTAGAGTTGAGCATAGGTACCTTGGCATTTTTGGCACTTTGGCATAGTTTGGGCATATGGCATTATATTGGCATATTGATGTATTTTGAGACACCATTATGATATGTATATATCCTCTATGTATTATGATATTTTAGATACATTGACATTCAATTTTGGGTCTTTTGAGGTTAATGTACATGTATATGACATGATTGATATATATATATATATATATATATATATATATATATATATATAATGGCATAATTTTTATCTCATTTTTATCATTGATTAACATTATTGATGTTTAACATTATTAATATTTATGCTCATGTATGCCATGATCTTTTATTTCTTATGCTATGTTTATGAGATGTTGTTATGTTGGTTGTTCATCTGATTATGTTGTATGGCTCATATCTCTACTTATTCAAAGATGCACATTTTTATAAACACATAATAAATTATTATTTTACTATTGTTATTACTCATAAATTTAGGCATGTGTTTGGTTATTTAACTAGTTTGTTATATCAAATACATACTGACATTACATTGTTATGATAGTCTCTGTGTTGGTTTTTAGTTTAGCTTATGATATTATGCATAGTAGTTATGGACAACTAAAATGGAAATATAAATCTTAAACATGGAAAAGTTAATTTTAATGTAAATATAAACAACCTAGGAATAAGATATGAATAATCAAATCCCAAGTGAAAATATAAAAAATAAACTAAGTGTAAGAATAAATATAAAAATTCATAACCTAAGTACATGATATGGATAATCAAGACTTAAGTGAAAAAAAAATGTAATAATCTTATAGTAATCAAAAAACAAAAAGGCAAAATAAAAACAAATAATCAATAATGAAACAAACACATAAAATAAAACAAACAGACAGACAAAAATAAACAAATAAATAAAACACAAATAAATTAGGCTATATAAATGAACCAAAACAACAAATAAACATAACCAATAAAATAAACAAAGTAGATAAATAAAATAAAAAATAAAACATGAATTAACATATGATCTATCATGATTATCCTCCTGGTCTAATCTAAGTTTTTGAATTTTGAACCTAGTTTTTGGGAAAGAATGGAAAGGGATAGCTTGAGGGGGGGAGGAGGGGGGGGTGCTATGACCTTTCCTCCTCCTTGAGATTCTAGGGAATCCACCCATGATGAAGACCCATGCCTAGTACATGTGATCCAGTCCATGCCTCTTATTGCTATGGGTTGCAAAGAGGCCATGTTGGGTGCAGCTCCAAGTGGAGACTCTAGCCTATTGGGTGGTGATTTTCTCCCAGTAATTACACCACTATACTCAAAGTGTGAGGGTGATAAAAACATCAAAATTATTGACCAAGATATGTCAAGGATGGTACCTTCTATGGAAAACATGCTCGTGGGAAGGTTATTTTCATTCATACCAAACATCGACCTCATTAGGAATTGGGTGAACTCAAAGTGGACTCTTAAGGGGAGCATCTCAGCTAGCATGATGGTAGGATGATTGTTCCTATTGAAATTTACCTCCTATGAGGACATAATATTGATTTTAGATGGAGGCCTATGGCTTTATGGAAAACACTCACTTTCTTTGTGTAAATGGAAACCTAGATTTGACCCTAATGTGGACCTCAACCAGTTGGCACCAGTCTGGGTTAGACTTCTAGGCCTCCCTCTAAAATTTTAGGATGAGGAAATTTTTGGTTGGATTGGTAACTCCTTCAGAGACTATGTGACTATTGATAAAGTCACTAAGGAAAAAATCTAGGTTAGTCTATGCTCACTTTTGTGTCAATGTTGATATTATTAAAACACTTCCCACCTCCATCATTCTAGAGTCCAAGTTTGGGAAATAGAACTAGAACATTCAATATGAAAATTCTAGGATTTTATGTCAAAAATGCATGAAAACAAGACATGTTTTCACTCAATGCAAGGCTCCCAAACACCCCCTTCCTATGAAAGAGATGTAGAAGGACCAGGTGGAGAGTATGAAGGATTATCCCTATAAGGGGTAAATATTTAATCTCATTAACTCTCCTCCTTATTCACCTACTAAATTGTCTGAGGCAGTTGGGATGTTGAAAGAATCCTACTAGGAATCCCCCAATGAAGTGGATACACCAACTATGGTATTCCAGGGGGTAGTCTCTGAGGAAAAGGTTTAATACTCAAAAGATAAGGTGAATAAGGCAAGCCTTAAACATCTATTGGAAGACTTGAGTCACCCCCCTGCATCCCCTACAAAGGAGCCTAGGGTGAATAGGTTGGTAAAGGATTCCCATCAAGAAATTTCAATAAAGCTCTTAGAGGTAGCCTCCACTAAGGAAGATCAATTCCTAAAGGAGGAGGTAACTAAGGAAAAAACCAATAACTAGGTGGATGACTTGGATGGTATAACTGAAAAAAGAGAGGAGGGTGAATTAGTCTAGCCCTCTAGATATCCTCTAGAGAAAAGAGTTTAGAATAATTCTCTTCAAGACACACATAGCCCATAAATTAAAAAAGAGAGCTCTAATCTAGATTTGAGTCCTATGCATAGAAGATTCTCCCAGTCCCCTAGTGTGGGAACTAGAAAGAGTGTAAAAGAGAAAGAGGGTTGGTCCACTATGAATAAAAAAGGCAAGGGTAGCATCAGAAAGGCTATGGATGTGGGGGGATAAAATGGTCAAGGTAGACCCTCACTCAAGAAAAAAAGGTTGAGAGAGATGGAAAAGGAAATTGCCAATGGTAGACAGTTTACTTTGATGGTCCCCCCTAGGAGGATTAAAAAATGAAGATAGTCTCCTAAAATATATGAGGGCTTAATAACCCTCACAAGTAGTTGCTTATTAGTAACTACATTATGGACAATAATACAGATATTATACTACTTCAAGAAGTCAAGATGATTGAGGAAAAATTCAAATTGGTGATTAAACACATTTGGACCAATGCTAACTATGCCTCTAGTGGAGCTTAAGGAGCTTTGAGAGGCATTGTCACTTTATGAAACCACAACTTTTAGGGGAAGGTAGTGACTAACTCCAAGTATTATACGGAAATCTCATTCTAGTTAATCTTAATCAAGGGATGTTGATTAATGTTTATGCCCCAAATAATCATCTTGGGAGAAAGGAGGTTTGGGATGACCTCTTAGACAAGATCAAAAGATCTAGGAGAACTAATTAGATGATAGTGAGAGATCTCAACTCCCCTCTTTACTTGTTAGAAAAAATGAGAGGCCTGACAGACCACTCTAATAGCATGACAGCCCTAGCATATTTTTTAAGTAACATGGTCTTAATGGATATTGATCTAGAAGGTCAATCCTTCACTTGGTCTAATAGAAGATAAGGTAACAATCTTATTCAGGTAAATCTTGATAGATTCTTAATATCCTCCAACTAGACAATAACCAATATTTTTTGCCTAACTACCCATCCTAGGGTGGGTTTTGACCATAACCCATTATTATTAAGTTGGCAAGAAAGAAATATTAAAGGTCCTTTCCAATTTAGATTTGAAATGATGTGGATGATCCATTTAGAATTTAGGGACCATCCAAATAAGTAGTGGAACATTCCTATCTAAGGGCCAGCTATGTATAGGTTATCTCAAAAATTTGCTAATGTCAGAAACAAAGTTAAGGGATGGAACAAGTATATATTTGGGAATATTTTGGTTCAAAAAAATAACATCATGGATCAATTTTCAGATATTAAAACTAGTATGGAGTAGGAGGACTCATCAGAGGAGTTACAATCCAAGGAAAACTCCCTCTCAAAAGATTAGATTCAAACCCTAAAGGAGGAAGAAGTCTTTTGGAAACAAAAGTCTAGGGTTCAATGGCTTAAAGAAGGAGATAGGAATATTTCCTTCTTTAACATATTTACTTTGAATCACAAGAAGAGAAACTCCATTAATAGACTCATGGGTGAGAATGGAAATATGGTAGAGGAAGTTGAGGAAATTGGGAAACTAGCCACCAACTATTTTGAGTCCCTTCTGGCTACTCATCAGGCTAATACCACACATGATGATACCAAGTTCCTTATAGATTCTATCCCCTCCATTTTAAATGATGAAGATAATATTTTTCTGACTAAATGAATTATAAAAGAGGAATTTAGGGCTTCTTTTTTTTTAATGGGAGCTCTCAAATTTTTATGGCTAGATGGGTTCCCCCCATATTTTTTTCAAACTTTTTGGGATATTATAGGGAAGGATGTTACCAATGGGCCAAGGATTTTTTTTGGACAGGTAGGATCCTATGGTATCTGAACAACACCTATATATCCTTGGTTCTAAAGAATACAAATTCCTTATCTATGATGGACTTCAGACCAATTAACCTTTATAATATATTTTACAAAATCTTCACTAAGATTTGGGTTTTTAGATTATAACCACTATTATACAAACTCATTTCCCCTGGTCAAAAAGGTTTTATTCTAGGTAGGAAAATTTTAGAGGCTACTATCACCATGCATGAGATTATCCACTCAATCTCCAAGTGCAAAAATTTTGGTATGATATTTAAATTGGAAATTTCCAAAGCCTATGATAGAGTCAATTGGAATTTTTTGATCAAGGTGTTCTAGAAATTTGGTTTCCAAGATCAGTTGATTAGCATAGTAAAGGAATGCATCTCTGGTCTTGGTTAATAGATCTCCCAAAGGTTACTTTCCCTCTAGAAGAGATCTTAGATAGGGAGACCCCCTCTCCCCCTACATTTTCATCTTACTAGCAGAGATAATGGGTATAATTGCTTGTAACTTGATTGTGTAAGGTAGTCTCAGTGGTATCAAACCTACTTCCATGATCCAATGTTTAGTCATTTATCAGTTTGTAGATGAAACTATAATGTTTGGAACTACACCTATTGTGGAGGAAAGAAGATGAAAATACCTTCTTAATTATTATGAAGGGGCTTTCAAATAGAGTATCAATTTTTAGATGAGTCACATCTATTTACTAAACACCCAAGAAGACCTACAATAAAAAAATATTAGAATTTTGGGCTACCGTAGTGAAAATTTGTCTGCTATATATCTTGGACTCCCACTTATGATCACCAAAATCACCCTCAACTATTATAATATGATCATAAAAAGAATATAGAGAAAAATGGTTGGATTGAAAGGGGTGTTATTGAGTCAAGAGGCCAAATTTCAACTTCTAAAAGCATCTCTATAAGGCATCCCAAATTATTTCCTTATCCTCTTTAGAATACCAATATATGTGGCTAAAAGGATCAAGCAGATTCAAAAAATGTTTCTCTAGTTGGGGGTAAAGGAAAAGAGGAGATTGGATCTAGTTGTATGGGAGAAAGTTTGCACCCCCAAATGTTAGGGGGGGTTAGGATTGAGAAGGATATACCTAATGAATAAATCCCTCATGTCAAAAATAGGATGGAACTTAATGTAAGGAAACAAGAAATGGGGTGAAATCATGAAAGGTAAATACCTCAATAGGGATAGCTATAAGATGTTAAATGCTCATAGTCTTCCTAAAGGTTTAATAATTTAGAACAGGACTCTTAAAACTTGAAGTATCATTCAGAGAGGTAGTAAATAGAAGATTGGAGATGGCAAGACTATAAACTTCTGGAAAGATAAATGGTTGAAGGATATACCTCTTTAAAACATGAATTATGGTAGACTTTCTGATATAGCTAGCAGTTTCTTTGGTGATAAAGTGTCTAATTACATTAACAAGAATGAGGACTCTAAGAACTAGAAAAATATTTTGGACTATGGCTATGGCCAAGAGGAGAACTTAGAGTCTGTTATGCAACTACAAGGGGAGTTGATTAAATTTAGGCTTTCCATTTTTCCTAAACAAGATCGATTGATCTAGGAAAAGGATGACAAAGGAATATTCACTATGAAGAGTGATTATAGGCTACTTTTAGACTATGGTGAAGAAAAATTATGGGGGAAGGTTTGGCTCCCGAATCTTATCTCGAAAATCAATTTCTTCTAGTGGAATCTAATGCACAACAAAATCTTGACCATTGATAATTTTAAGAAGAGAGGATTCCAAATACCAAATAGGTGTATTATTTGTGGAGATGAAGAAGAAACATCCACCCACATCATGTTTCATTTTAATTTGGCTTGAGAGGTTTGGAGTCTCACATTATAGAGACTAAAATTGAACTAGGTATTTAATGAGAAGGTGGAGGACTTTGTCAAAACTTAGAGACCCCCTTATAGACCTTATTTCCCTATAGTAAAGGAGATATAGCTGTAAATTACCCCTCACATTACAAGGATATTTTGGAAAGAATGTAACAATAGAATATTTAGGGAGAAAATAAAACTCCCTTGGAGGTGTTTCTATCATTTTCCAAGCTTCTGGATAAAAATATCAATGCCTACAAATTCAAAGCTGTGGACAACCCTCCAGGTTTGAAAATATAGAATTTAATGGAACAATGGACTATTAATCCAAACATCTTCCAAATTGACAATTATAAAAATATAACTATAGCTAATACCAAATGGTCATTACCTCAAAAGGGATGGCACAAACTCAACTTCAATGGGGCTACCAAAGGAAAACTAGGAGTGGTTAGTAGAGGAGGCATTATCAAATCAGACTTGAGCATGTTTGTGGAAACCTATGTGGGGGGATTGGTATTAAAAGAAATAATGAGGTAGAAGACAAAGCCATGTTATAGGGTATCATTCTTGAAATTTCCTTAAACATTCAAAAACTTCATGTCAAGTGGGATTCCTAAATAATAGTTAATGTTGTCCTTGGTTTAGTGGGCATAGGTTGGAAGTTGGTTGACATAGTTGGAGATATTCCTATGCTTCTTAATGCCATGGAGGAGCACAAGGTCACCCATATTTATAGGGAGGTTAATGTAGTTTTGGATGCTATGGCTAATTTAAGGAGTAATAGTAATGGTTGGTGATGTTGGAGAACTTTGTCCACATTGGCCAATGGGATTTAAATTATTTTAAACAAATATTGAAGCACATAAATGGATTAAGTTCTATGTAATATTTTCCACTCTCTTGTATTGATTGGAGGTGGCATCCATCCTTCGATTAGAGGAAAGACTTCAAATGATCATGGTATGGACTATTCTAAATGCCAAGACCACATTCCCAAAATTATTATTTTATATTACATTTGGGTTATACATAGCCCTTTATTTCATATAAAGATACCTAATAATCACCTAAATTTCCCTAAGTGACATGTGAAAAATGTGGAAAATATTTGGTTAAATTCTAGGTCTATTTAGAAATTGAGGAAGATATTTACATTGGGACTTTCTAACTAGATGATAGTCTAGCATAAAGTGAGAAAGAAAAGATAGGTGGTTGACAAACATGATTATGGGATGGATATTTGGTTTATTAGGAAGATGAAATGTCAAATGATATAATGGAGTGACATCTATAGAGTTAGCTAGATAGTAGGTAATTATTTCCTCACATACCTTGAATATTGTGATCCCCATGATTGCATGATATGGTAGTCATGGAGTATCATCAAGATTGATTTCATGCATGGTAAATGTTTTTCAAATATCCATAATAATTACAAAGTGAGTAGATTAGGCCTTTTATGGCCTTATATCCTTGGAATAGATTTGAACAAACTTATCAATTTGGTCGGGTACCCTGGTCTTTACATTAATCTATTTCATGAGTTTTGTTACTCTCATAATTTTAACATGGGTGGGGATATTTTTAAGATCGAGCCATCTTATATAGATTAATTTCACCAAGGCCCTATGATTTATCATATCATTTAAGAGGGAGAGGTGGCCTCCTTCCTTGAAGGGTTGATTGGGCATGACAAGAATTTGTCTTGGCAATTTGAAGAGTCTTGGATGGAGGATTCCAAAAGGGCATCCATATGTGGTATCAAATTTAAAGTCTCAAAGGAAGTAATAGGGAAAGCCACTAGACTTTCCATAAAAGGTAAGAATATCAGTCAATCTAGTAGTGTGTCAGACCTAAAGAATATGGCAATTTTCTTCAAAGAAGACAAGGTGGCTAAGAAACTTCATGGGGGTTTCAAAAGGGAGAAGCTACCCACTCCATGGGGACAAATTTGTCTCATGTTAATGAAATGATTCACCCTTAAATTTAAGTACAAAGTTTTTTATCAATACCATTTTGTTCTACTTAATCATTTTAGACATAGGTTGGAAATTAGCTTTCTTTTCTTTTTGTTATCCTCCTTCAAGAATTAAATCAAGTTAGCTAAGGATATTTGGGCCAATAACCTTGAGAATCACCCCATCCTAACCCATCAAGGCCTTATTTTAAGCCTCTATCACTTCCACCTGGCCTTCTGTCCCCCTAAACTAATTAAAGTGAGATTATTGGAAGATCCCCCAACCAACTTGTCTCCTAGAAAAAGAAAATGCAAGAAATTTTTAAGGACCCCCAAAACCCCAAAAAATTTGGTTGGGGGAACCTAGTACTATTGATTATGTAATTTTGATAGAGACCCCTCCTACTGGCCCCCATTCCCTTTCCCCTTTGCCTCCTAATGGTAAGTCTACCACTTCCATCCAGAGACCTAAAAAGGTGACCATTAAGAGAAACCAAAAGGATAATGAAGAAGAGATCAATGTTTGACCTAAGAATGTAAGGACTAAGATTGAAGACAATATTGGTGTGGTGTATTTAGATAAGATTTCAATCCAAGACCCTAAAATGGTAGAGAATGGTAAGAGGGGTAGTTCTAGTATTTGTAGATCCAACCGAATCACTATAATCCTTCCATTAATCCCCAAGGCATTGCTTTATCTCATGAATCTAATTTTTTTGAAGATTCTTATGGAAAAGATGGTGATGAAACCCCCTCTAAGTTGGAACATGAGATAGAAGGAATGAGTTACTCCCCTGAGATGAATGAACCCTACTCAGAGGAGATAGATGATGATGTTGTGGAAGTTTGAAGTCAAAATAAGGAAAATAACTATTCATTGTGCACTAAGATGACTGAATAGTTCAAGGTAATCAAGGTGAAGATGGACAAGATGCACAAAAAATGGAGGATTATGGTATAATATGCTGCCAAGGCCCTTAGTCATGTGGCTTCAATTTTCACTATGGTAAAAGACTTTGACAACAAGATCAAAAACATTAGAGTGGATTGTCTTGGTGATTACAAATAAATTGTTAAATTCTTGGCTAAGTATGGGATGAATGATAGTCCCTAGTCTTTTCTATGTTCTGTTACTTTACTTTCTATTTGTTTTTTGTCATAGTGTTGTGTGTTCATTGCTAGTGTGTTGTTTTTGTCTTGTCTAAGACTTTTTAACTGTGGGGAAGCTTTGTATAGGGCCCAATACCCTATTTTCTTGATTTTTTAATCAAAAACAAATAAATCATGAAAAAAACTAAATAACATAGATAATCAAAAACACAAACAAAAACAAACAATAAAAATAAAAAATAAACAAACAAACACAATAACAAAACAAATAACTATAAACAACAAACAAGATAAAACAAATAGAATAAATAAAGACATAAAATAAATAAATGAACAAATAATAAAAATAAACATAGCCATAAACAAATTAAACAACACTAATCAAAACAACTAGACAATCCAAATCAAATAAAACTAAACTATTATAAACACATAAAAAAATAAACTAAGCTAAACAATAATACATAAAAAATGATTAATCACAATGTTAACACAAACAAAAAATAAATTATCTGTGTGTGTGTAATAGTGATTTTACTCTTGGAAGAAGGGTGACCCCTAATCTAGGCATCAACAACACATGTAAAATAACATAGGAACAAAAGACTAAAGGTTGTCCCTGGGCTATAGGGAAACAAGACACAAATAAGAAAAAAACATTTCCCTTAGGCCATAAGAAGAAACAACACCTACAAGATGATAAAAATAACATTGCCCCTAGTCTATAGGAGATAATGACACAAACAAAAAATGGGGGGAATAGAAGAAAAGGAATGGGTAGTCGAGCTAACTCTAGATGTACTAGATAAGTGGATGTTGCATACATAGTTCTATGGACATAATAACTAATGTAGACTTTAGGCCAAATGTAATTATCCTAGGATATTGAATAGAAGAAAATAGATGATAATAAAACATGATTGACTTGTATAGGAAATAAGTAATGATATCTCAAAATGATGATTTCATCAAAAAGAAGGGATTACATTTTAGAATCATGAAATCATCAACACAAATAAATCATGCAAGTACGAGAGCATGGTTTAGGCTAAAAACCATATTAAAAGTCAAGACATGAGTATCCACTAATGAACCAAATTGGTAATTCATAGTGTCTACTACATACAAGACTTGTAATGGGCTCAGAAAATAGTGAGAGCATAGACAATGGTTGCTCACAAAATGGAGAGAGTGTTTAAACATGAATTTAATTTCAAAATAGTGAGACCATAAGAAAATCTAAGTGGTCATTAGTGCATCAAAGTTAAATACATAATGCTCACAACATCAACTCTCAAAATGATGAGAGTGTATAGTTAAGGCCCATAAGGATGGGGAAACTAAATTAAAAGTGGTTAATTGTGAAATAATTAGGAGTCTTAATATACCTAAGCTAAAGAAGTGGTCAAAAAAAGATGGTGTGATAATAGTGATTGAGCTAGCTTGAGATACCCCATGTATTCAAGTGATACCGACATAATCTATGCAGACCTTAGGCCAATGCATTTCTCCCAAAAATGAGAGGAAAAAGACCAAGGTGGTCTAGAAATAAAGCTTAATAGATAAGATGGACCATCCCAAAAAAAATTGATAGTTTTATATCTTGCATGGAAATTTTAAGCTAATTTTCATGATTTTATGATTTTTAGGAATTTTAAGTCCTTTTATGAATGTTTAGGGTTTTCAAATGTTTAAATAAATTTCTAGTCATCTCAAATCAATTGATAATTATGAGATACAAAATGATAGAACTTGCAAAATGATGAGATTTTAGCTTATGTTACTCATAAAATGGTGAGAACATTCAAACTTAAGTTTATCATAAAATGATGAGAGTGTGGCAAAGGGGTGACTAAGCTAACCTCAAAATGAATCAAGTGATACCTACATAGTCTTGTAGGACCTCAAGTCACTATGTTCTACCTACACAAAAGGTGTCTGACTAAGTACTAACAATTTCAAGTATAAGAAAATGGCAAGATAAATGGAAATAATAATGGCAAGGTGATGTGATAGTGAATGGTAAAAGTGTTGTTCCTAATTTTTCCATAGGTAGTTATAATTAATAAATAGTGGATAAGGGTTAGTGGTACTAATTTTCCCATAGGTGGTTATAATTAGTAGCACAAGTACTAAACATAACAATAAATGAAGGATGTATTTACCAAGACCACTATAATATGATTTTCATATACTATCATTCAAACACTTAATTCTAAATAATTATTAGAATGGAATTTGTCACCAACCATTAAACATGATCGAACTAAAAATGAATTGAAACCAAGGCCAAACATTATAGGTGGGGTTAAGTAAAAATAACTAGTTGGAAAGGCGTTAAGGGCATGATAGAATGGTAAGGGGTATAGTACAAAGAATGGGTTTAATGTGACAAAACTTGAACAATCCTTGTAAGCAATAATTTTAGTCCCTCAAGTGTCAAAACTTTTGAGGTGAATTATGTTCATTGGTTCATCAAGTTCATCTCCCTCTATTTTAGTGAGCCTGTATGCTCTATAACCATAGTTAGTAATAAATACATAGGGCCCTAACTAGTTTGGTTAGAACTTCCCCTTTTTATTTATTTTATAATTTACATTCTTCTAATTTTATTTTAATACTAGGTCACCCATCTCAAATTTACGATGCTTAGCATGCCTATTGTATTATCCCTTTAATCTATTCTAATAATCTTAAATATTATTCATGGTATCCAAGTGTTTTCTATCAAGTATAACTCTGGTAACCAATCCATTTTGTAGTTTTCATCATTGATGATATGTTATAATGAAATTCAGAGAGAAGGAAACTCAACCTCGATAGAAAGAATGGCCTCAGAGCCATAAATAAGTGAATTAGGTATAGCTCATGTTGGAGTATGTAATGTGGTATGGTATACCTATAGGGTGTTAAATGACTACAAGTGACAATTATGACCATCATCATTGAAAATCTTCTTTAAAATATTGAAAATGGTTTTATTAGAAGCCTCAACTTGGTCATTGCCTTATGAGTCGTAGGCAGCAGAAAAATTTAATTTGATGTGGTATTGGGTATAAATTGCTTTCACATATTTGTTTTTAAATGATCTACCATTATCAGATATAATTTTGAAAGGGATGCCATAATGGAAGAATGAGTTGGTTGAATATGAGCTTAGATATTTGCTTACCATTTACATAAGTGAGGGGAATGGCTTCCACCAACTTAGTGAAATACTCATTAGAATTTAGAATGTATTTATGGACATTGAAAGACATGGGATTTATCTTCCCTATGAGTTTGAGTCCCAATGTTGAGAATGACTATGGTATTGTCAGTGGTTTGATTGTCTTAGCTCAAACATAAATCATATCAGCATTCTTATGACACTTGGTACACCTCTTCACATATGCAGTTTCACTTAATTTCATTATTGTCCAATAATAACTAGTACATAGTAACTTTTTGGCTAAGATTTACCCATTGGCTCCACACACTCCTTCGTAGACTTCCCTCAATGCTAATCTAGATCTACTAAAGGTAAATAACAAAAAAATCTCCATCATAGATTCTAAAATATAAGGTTGGCCTAAATAGGGTATAGTGAGAGGCTTTCTAGTTGAAGTCTTTTAGTTTCTTACATGATAAATTAGAGTACCGACAATAATGTAGTTTTAAGATCACATGGACATCCTCTAGGGTAATACCCACCTCAATGGTATCCCCATCCACCACCCACCTAAAAGTGTTGGTTAGTCACTCCAATGTCTCTAATAACATGTAAATTAAGTCAACACTCAAAGTAATGTGGTGCATCTACATAATACCTCCAAATCCCAATGTCATCAATTGTACACAATCATTGGCTGTTAATCTATCCAATAAATCTGGTAGCCAAACTACATCTACCTACCATTAGATTATCCATTGTCTCTATAAAATATCAAACAATAAATCATGTGTTATCCATTAATATCATATAATAACTAAATCATATTATGAAAAATAAAAAATGCATGCATTTAAATCCAAACTAGCTACTTCGTCAACCTATCCTCTCATTTTCTCTACATTATCGACTACATCAACCACATAACTAACTATTTCAGCCGAGGATAAATTTTCTACTAAGTTGGCTATGTATCTAACTATGTCATCCATTATCAAATTTAAAATGAATCAACCATTTTATATGAAGTCAACCACCTAACATAACTACATCATCCACTTACTGTATTTTTGGCTAGATAAACCTACTGCATCGACCACTCCATATAAATTTGACCATTTATTAAAACTCAATTAGCCATGTAAATACATTAATAAATTATATAGGATGTACATGATCATCCACCTAGATAATATACTAGATAACACGCATAGACACATTCAACCAGCTAATGATTAACGAGATCAACTAGATAATATGTAGTTGTCTACCATCATTAACCTACTAAATTATAACTACATCAGCTTGGTCGATCTTATTTATTTATTGTGACAATATTTCACACATTTATTATTAATTACCTAGGCATTAATGACCCTTTTTGATCCCTACCCATTGTCCATCTTAATTCTTACTCTACCCTAAAATATTTTAGGGAAAATTCTATTACACATATTTTCCCCAATATCTAGTTTTTAAAATACCTTATTTTTCAAATAAAATTGACAAAAAATCAAATTTAATTATATTCCATACTTGGATTATTCAAGTAGTAACTATTATGTATCCTTCACCTCATGTTCCTTGCCTCTATATCATGGTATCTCTCATCACTTATCTAGGTCACATAGAGTTCTAGTTTCTCAAAATAATAAATATTCATATGAATATTTAAAATCCTATTTATATTTAAAATTCACAAATTCTTTAGGTACAAATTATTTTATTAAAAAATCTATGTTTTTCTCATAGCTATGTTTCTACAACCTCTTTTTCCAAATTGTAATTTTTTAAAAAAATATTGACAATATAAAGAATTTTTATATGCTTAACCCATATTTTTCCAAAAAATTCAAATTTTTAGCTTATTTTTTGGTCCACCTAATGTCCTATACATTGGACAAATCTTCCATATGCATCACTACAACTTCTATACTATAAAAACAAGGTAAGTGAAGGTATGCATTTTTAAATTATGTACTTTCATTTATGTTTCCAATTTTTAGTGTAATTTATTAACTCAACATTGTGCATTGATATGTTCTTTATGGAAACACCATCCCATATTACAATTGTGTGACATTTGATAAAATTCAAGTGGGGCATATGTATACACAATATTTTTAAAATTTATCATTACTGATGCTTTCTCTCTTATATGAACCTTAAATGATTCACTAGGAAAGTGGTGGGGAGAATTTTGGCACTTTTCAAGATTATTGGTCCCTATATCATTACCTAAAACCACTATAAGTTACTTTTATCCAATTCCCTAAGAAATTAAAACATACTTATACAATCATATAAGTAATTCACCTTCAAAAAGATCCCTGAACTAAGCATACACCCCTTTTATTCATTTTACTACTATGTTGTCCCAATCGATATTATTAGGAATTGAGCGCACATTACAAAACTCCATTGGCCCAACTAACCCAATTTAAGGCCTAATAGGTATCTTTCCTAAAAAAAATATTGATGTGGTTGAAATTATTGGCTAAATTCCTAAGAGGGTTTAAGGTCAATCCTTGGCTATAAATTCCCCTTTCACTTTATTTATAAAGAGGGGAACATTCATTTTCACATTGCTATGGCTCACAATTTTGCTATTTTCTACATTAGAGGAGTCATTGCTTAGGATTTTAACTTGGAGGTAAATAAAATTGTATTTTGGTAAATTATTGGATGAAAAGTAGGAGTCTTTTATCTTAGAGATAATTTCTATAGTGTGATCCTAACAAACCCACAATAACCTCTTATAAAGCACCATTAGCCAAGGGAGATATTGAGGCACGATGTGTTCAATTTAAAGTAATTATTCCTAAATTTTACTCTTTCATTTAGTAGATTCAAAATTTCAAAAAGTAGTAGGATGAATGTTTTACTACTTGATTATTTTACATCTACATTGACTTGAGTAGAGTTCTCTTTGAATTTTTTTATTTTATTTGTTATTAATTATCCCCCTTTATGCCAAAAGATTTAGTGAGAACTAGATTATATTTATTTTATGTACTATATACCTAGTTATTTTTGTTTCATAAGGTCATTTTCATAGAGTATTTATAACCCTCTCCTTTTGTGTTGTATGGTAAGAGATCCCTTAGTTAGGTTTAACATATATGAATTGGCCTTGCCTTGATATAAATAGCTATGCAATGAACTATTTGGGTAAGATTACCTTCTTTGATATTAGAATCCGCTAAGTAAGACAAGTTGTAGATATATCCTAATTCATTACATACATAAGGACATGTTAAAATGTCACTTTCATGCATATAAACATACTATAAGGTTGATAAACATAAAACTGACATGTTCAAATGTCCATAATATAGAGAAAGGAATACACAAAAAAATGAAGCAAAGAAAACAAACATAATAATAATGCATGAATAAGTGAAATTGATATATATAAGTAACCGTTACATCATGATATTCAACTATTCATGTATTTATTAAGATAATAAAGTTAATGTAAGTGAGCCAATAATGATATATGTTACACAATGTACTGAATTTAAGTATGTACAAAAGGGATAGTAATAGAATGATTAAAACCTAAGTAAAATATGCCCCAAAAACATTTGTTGAGATGTAAACAAGTTTTATAAGTCATATGATATATTTTAATCTAAAAAATTATAGCATGTGTTCATTGGTACAAGCCTTCTAGAATCAGACAAGAGTGTAGTGTGTGACTATCTATATTAGATTGGTTTTGTTTATGTAAATTATCTAGGTCTGAGAAAATATACCACCTACAACCACATATGAGGGATGTGGATAATTAATGAGTGGATATGGAGGAATATTATTAGTTCTTGGATATTAAATCTTGTCAAATTCCTATAGATCATCATCATTGTGATCATCATACCACTCATGTTTGAAAATTTTATCTTTTGTTTTTTTATTATTCTCAGTATTATTAATTAATATAACATGTTTATATATTGTTTAGTAAGCCTCATAATCTTTTTGATCAAAAATTAAAGTATACATGTTCTTGTCATTTTTGAATCTACGATTATCATCAATACCATCATGAAGAATATGAATTATACTATCATAGAATTTTAATGTAATACAAAGATGTAACTTATCAACTTTATATTCCCTTTTTTTAAATCATTTTCACCTAATATAGCATTTATTTGATGTCCTATTTTCATAACAAACAACAATGTGGCCACAAATTTGGTACCACATGTAATTGGAACTGTAATATGTCTAGTTTAATCTTGACAATGTATCATATTGTGACTACAATAGTTTCTAATCAAGTTTCTAAAGTATGTAAAACTAAGGTCAAACACCTTTAATTATAAAATAAGTTTTTGTCTAAGATTTTAAAGGTTTTTATTTCATTTCCATAGAGACCATTCTTAGAGAGTATAATCGACTTGTCTAATCAATAGCCTTCTCTTCTTGATTTTGTCCTCATCAATAGATACCAAAATATAATTTTTTCATGTCTATAATAATTAAAATATTATTCCAAAGGATGCTAATAAATTAAATTCTTTCTCATGTGGAGAATGATAATTAGTCTCTTACCATGGATTTTACTTTAAAAAACAAAGTAATATTTTCATTTTTGGAGGTTTATGATGACCTCCAAAAAGTGCATAAAAATGGGGATTCTCTCATTCCTCATCCTTTTTCCTAATTTGGATCACAATATTATGACTCAAACTACAAAATTTAGGACTAAAAATCCTCTAGGGAATATTATTCATTCTTTGAAGTAGATGTTAAGACTTATAATCTCCCTTGTGTCCCTTTAAATCTTAAAAAAGGGAATGCTTATCTCATAGAGAACACTATAGACATTAACATTAACATGGAAGAGGAAATTAAAATCTTCAAGATTGGATATTCTTTCTCAATAAGTTTAGAAGACCATAAGAAGCTTCTCATTGACCTCTCAAAATAATTATCCTTCTCTTACATGTACATGATAGGTATCGATCCTAAAGTATTGGTAAACTAGTGACTATTCCAAATGCAAAATTAATTAAAAAAATGCAAAGATGAATGGATAAATCTCCTTAAATAGGGTTTATTAAACCTATGGACTATACTATGTGGTGTCCAAAATTTTATCCATTCTTAATAAAAAGGGAAAGATAAGAATATGTATCAATTTTAGAGATATCAACAAGGCATGTTCTAAAGATGAGTTTCATCTCACATCCATAGATTTTATCTAAGATAACATGGCTAGATATGATATTTTATCTCCCATGGATGGAATTTATGGCTATAATCAATTTTTCATTTCTGAATATGATCAAGTTAAACCTCATTCACCATGTCATGTGGGACTTTATGCTATGTTTTCATGCCCTTTAGTCCCAATAATGATGGTGTAACTTATCAAAATCTCATGACTCACATTTTACATGACCTCCTCAACAAAATTTTGGAGGTTTATGTCATTTATCTCCTAGGAAATTACCAAAAAAATCCAATCATCTTGATGTATTACAAGTCATTCTTACTTTAGTTATTGAATATAGTGTCAAACAAAACTTACAGAAATGCATCTTTAGTGTTATGAGAAGAAATATTTTTGGCTATATCATTTCCAAACAAGGGATTAATATAGATCAAATAATGTTTTTGAAATTATATATATGCCTCACCATAGATGAATAATGGATAAGATCATTCTTATGGAATTAGGTCAATGTAAATTTCTATCCCTAACCTCTCGTATGTATTCTATTTTATAAAAAACCTATTGAAAAAGGAAAGTGGTTTAACTTGGATCTCTTCGAATGTTTATAAATCAACCATCTCTATCCAAGAATGATGTAATTTTCATCATGTTTCTAAATGAATTTGAATCAATGTACATCAACCATAAGTTCATCAACGGACAAATAATTTATGATTTTATGGCCAATTTTGGTAACATGAATTATACCAAATTCTTTGATGAGCTAATATGTTACATTTATAAACCCACAGTTGTTTCTAACCCATGGTATGCTAACATAGTAAATTATTTGGTTGATCATACCTATTTTTAGGGTTCCAATTCTTAGAAAAGGAGATGCCTTCAAATTATCACAACTAATTATCTTATTTTCAACATGATCTTATATCAAATATATTTTTATTTAATGTTTATAATTTACTTACAAATATAAGATTTTTAAATAGTTTTAATCTAGTGTCATATTAGTGTTTGTAATGGTCACACAATTACTATAAAAAATACAATATAGGTCTTTTATGGTGCACACTCTACTATGATGTTATGGAATATATTATAAAATGTATCAAATGTCAGTAATTTCCCAAAAAAATAATTTTATTACTTAGTCACTTCAACCACTTGTCACACCTTTTCCCTTCTCTACTTGGGGTCTTGATCTAATCAGCATGTTCTTGAAAAAAATTTAAAGTAACATTCACTTCATCATAATGACCACTAAATATTTCACCAAGTGGGTAGAGGTTATACCCCTAACAATGGTCACTAGATCTATCATCACTAAATTTAATTTGAACCATATAAATTTTATGTTTTGGGTTCCACAAATCATCATATTTGATAATAATTCCCCTTACAAAAATCTCAAGGTACGTGAATTATGCAATAAAAAATCCATGTTCCAGGACACTACCTCCTTATAGTATACTTAGGCTAATAATAAGCTAAAAAAAATGTTAAAACCCATTTTAAATAAGACCCTAAAATACAATAAGAGGGTTTGAAATTTTTAGATTTATCCCAATTTTTGGCATATAAAATGAGTATTTTCACACTTATGAGGGTTACACCCCATTGTTTAGTGTTTTTCACAAAGGATGTCCTTCCTAAAGAGGTATACCTTACCAACCTTTTTATTTATCTTAAAGGTATCCTAGATGAAAAATAATATAGAGATGTGGGTCTGACTCAATTAAATAGTCTATATAAAAAAGAGATTAAGGCTACCCAGAATCATGAAGCCTGCATGTGTAGGAAATATAATAAGAAAATACATGAACATCCTACTTAAGTCAAAGATATGATGTTTAGATTTGGTAATATAATTGATAATCTAAAGGGTGAGGGTAAAAAAATTAGGAACAGTTAGTTAGACCCCTATCTAGTGGTTGAATATTTTTAAAAGAGCATTTTAATTATGGATGTTATAAAGTAAGGATTTTAATGAATACATACAAACTTTACATATAATGTGTTACTATATATAATTACACATGTTCTACATTTCCATCAATAGATTTGTAGACTTGTGTTATGTTTTGTGTTATCCTTTGTGTTATTCTTTATTAATTTCAATCATTATGATTAAGTGACTATTTATTTATAATTACAAATGAAAAACATTATTGCATAAAATTGATCCACATTTGCATATTTAATCACTACCATTTACCCCTTGGAAAAATGATTTTGAAATCAACAATGAGTAGAAGAATAATATTGGTCTTTACAAGTAATATATGTATAGTTTCCCTCAAGTTTATCAAATCTTAGATACTCTCGTATACAACCCAATCTATAAGTTTCCTCATGGATTATTTCCCCTCTAATACTCTCTAATATAATATCTAGTGTGAATTACCTAGGTTGTCTTATTTTGATTCCTTGGTCTTTGATGATGAGCCACTCAGTATTACCAATTACATGGGACCAAAATCTAGGAATATGAACCCTCATTAAAATAATAATAATAATAATAATAATAACAACAACAACAACAATAATAATTACACAATGCAAATCCAAGCTAAGCCATGCCAAAAAAATGATAAAAAATCCTTCATCTATTGCCTTTTACTAAGATTCAATGATGATCCCTCACATACTAATACTTTTGTGGGGATAGAATTCAGGGGAGATTCCCTTACTCACCTATATTTATCCTTTGGTGATGAGATCTTCCTTGTTCCTATTCACAAGTGATTAAACATAAAGGGTCTCACTAAAAATCAAATAAATTCAAAAGTGTCAAAATAAAAAATCTTATCTAGAATCCCATGCTTTAAATAGAACCTTCCATTTACCAAATCTACCATGATTGGTTATATAATTATCTATGTCTAGATAAAACCTATAAAACCAATGTTTTTATAAACCTAAAAGGAAAGTTAATAATTCCACATCCTGTACAGACTAAGCTCATTATTTTTCCCATTGTGGTATTTCAACAAAAAATCATATTCATCATTTCATGCATCTTATTCCTCCTTTCATTACTTACTATAAATTAAGTGTCACTATCCATGTGAATTAAGTAGCTCAATGATTACCTTTTTTCCTAGTGCATTCATGTTTTATAATCCATTACATCTACATACAATCTATTAAAAATTATAAATATAATAAATTCCATATCATTTATCACATCAAATCCATAGCATACCACATTCTCTTAGTCATATAAAGTGCATAAGCTAAATGGAAAATGTTACAAAATCTAACAAGTAATTACACACACACACACAACACATTGAGTTTATACATCGTCACCACATTGAGAGGGAAAGTATAGTTAAAATCTTAAAAAATAAAAATAATTATAGTACTAACACCTAGGAACCAACCCTAACTATCATCTAAGAGAGCCCCCATGTAAGGATGTTTTAGGACCCTAATCCATATTTTATGGTACCCTCTAATTCCACGTGTCAAGAGATCTTACTAAAACTCATATGCCTCTGACTACTAGTACTATCATATGAAGCCTCTCCCTCTCTGGTATGCCTATTAGATAATGTGCATTAATTCTTTGTAGTAATCAAATCATTTTAGGTCTCAATCCTAGCCTCTAAAACTATAATTTGTTACCCTCATTTAGCCAACTCTTGATCTCCATGGTATGTAGGGGACAAAAACATCAAAGTGATTTCCCACACTTTCAAGTATCCATAAGAATTTAATCCATGCTCATGTTGGTGGCAACATGGAATAGGTAAAAACAAGAATCCTATATCATCTTGTGCCACTCATTCATATATTACACACATCATAAAACACACACACACACACACACACACACACACACACACACACACACACACACACACACACACACACACACACACAAATCTTATATTTAGAGTGTATAAACCATAAAAATAACAAATAAAGAAAGGAAAAATTACTTGAAATCTTACCTAGATCCCTCTCTTACCAATTAGGGTGATACTCATCATCTAATATCATATGGACATCTAGTTGTATATCATTTAGGACTTATCGTCCCCCTCCCTCTGCCACTACTAGATATTATCTAGCCTTTGGTTTATATTTTTGTGCCTATTTATCCATTCTTAAATAATACCCTACTCATTGGGCCTACCCAACATCTCCCATAACTTAAAAAAAAAAAATCTTCACAACATCACCTCTAGCTCTAGGGACATATTCCCCTCCCCTACTCTCTGAATGCAATATCTCCCTAGATCGATGTCCGTAGAACCAATGGTTTCCATCCTAGTTATAAAAACTAAGCATCTCTAATATCCCTTTCCCCTATAGAAGCAACCCATGGGATAAAGATATTGGTCTCATTTTTAATGCCAAAGTTCTAGGTAACTTTAGGCATGATGTGCATCACCACCTAGCCCCTCCTATGCCTAACCTATCTTGTCATCTCATAAGAAATCATTGTAATTTCCTTTTCACCCCCACTATGTCATCGTACCTTCGTAATATTGAGAAATCATGTATATATACATAGGTGTGCCCATTTCCTTAGGAACATATCTAAAATTTTCCATATCTATCCATGTCTCCATATTAATGGTTCCCACATCTCCAATCCTAACTCCCCTCTTCTAAGGAATCATGTGCACATAAATCATTCCCATCACTAGTGTCAAGTAGATAAAATAAATATATCCAAATACTTATATCCTATATATGTCTATCTATATCCTAAATAAATCATCTTGTGCCTAGTTGTATAAGTGCTTATGGTCATCTATATTTTTTACTATAGAACACAATAGTAATAATTTTTTTATCCCCTTGTCCCAAACTAAGTGAAAGTCCAACAAGCCAATTATGACCTTGTGTAAATTGTGGATCTAAGCTCTATGCTCCTACTAATGTCATACCCTTCTTGGCACCCACATTGGGTACCTCTTGGTCACAAAATTACACGTCCTATCTTCAAGCCTTGGTCTATTTGTGACTTCATAGAGTTTCAATGTATGCCCTATCATAACATCCTAATTACCATGTACATGTTTTCAAGGGTGATAGTCCACTCAACTAGTACCTATAGAAACCAAAAATTGTTTTGGTTTACATCACAATAGGTAATTTAGCTGCATAATAATTTTCTAGATGAAGCAACTGAAACCACACTAGAAATCCTCCAAATCCTATCATGATATAATAATTCAATATCATCAATGGTCAATAAGTAAATAATTTATGGAAACTACTCATGCTCTAGGACTCATCTCCATCTCACATGAGTCCCATACATCCATGAAGAAAAAAATTAGCTAGTTTGAGCCATTTAAAACCAACTACAATCCATTTTATGGTGAAACTACCATTATATGAAGGGGTAGTTATAAAAATGTTTTAGTGGTTGCTCAACCACAAGATTTTTTAGGCAAGTAGTTATGCAATCATCATCAAAATAGTTCTAAAACCACTAGTATATGTAACTACTAGTCATGTAACCTCTGTGGCTATTCTTTAACTAGTGGTGATAATGTGTAATAAATAAATTTACATAGACTGATAATTTCACCCCACATTACTAGTTTCATCTACCACACTCACAAAATATAGAAGACTAAAATAATTAAGCAATGTAAAATATATAAAAATTTTACTAATATCCTACTAAAATAAGCATTTTGACTACCCTTTCATCGAATTTGACTTATCCTAGGTAATTTTCCACATAAATATAACAAACCTATCAAAAACTAACATGTGCCTTCACCCCAACTACTACCACTAGTGTCATTATCATATTCTCTCCACACTCTCTCTATTACCTATCTCTACTTGCAATCTCACCATGAGTGGACTAGAGATCCAAATTTGATAAGTGGGAGAGTGAAAATGATTTCCAAATTTGGAAATAAATTCTATTTATATGATTTTTAATTCTATTATTTTATTTCAAAACTACTCCTCTCTTCATATTTTATCTCATTTGCTTTATTTTTGTACACTTTGATACATTTTATAGTTTTGCATATATAGAGTAACACAAAGTGACCAAAATAATATTTTCCTCTTTGCCTAGCACTAATATATTAACCCCAAAAAATATGTGTGCATAGTAACTAATTTCATCTTATAGCTCAATTAAATAGTGTGTTTTCAATTCTTTTCATAAATAAAACATTTTATTCCTAATATTTGGTTTTAGGTTTTGGGGTATCTCTACTGGATTCACTTCACCATATAACTAAGTGAGGTGATTTTTACCAAGTCTTCCATTCAATGGTATATGTCACATCTCAGGGAAAACACCCTAGACAAATCATGATAGGGCACCTCCTTGAGGGAGAAATATGTATGCATATAAATTTTATGAAGTGAAACATTAGAAAAATACAATGATGATGCAAGGATATCCAAACAAAAGGAACATGTTCAAACCCATTTTTCTTCCTATTTTGCCTTTCTATACTTTCTAGACCTTCCCTAAGTTTAAAATTTACACATTGAAAGTTTTAATGTCCCTTTCAAGTATATATAAAAACCATTACAATGGTTGCACAACCACCATAGTGGTTTTTGCAACCACACTAGAAGTTTCATAAATCACCATAATGTTTTTGTAAACCATTGTGGTTTTATTAAATATTTAATGGTTTTAAAGCTACCACCATGGTTAAAGTATTAGTTTTATCGCCTCTACTATAACTATCAATTTAGCTCTCAAGACATGTTGTATTTTGTATGTTCACCACTCCACTTATTTTTTTATTATTCTAGTTAGCTATCCATCAACCCAATAAAATCCCATTTAATATTCATGAGCCCCCAATCATTCCTTGCTAACTCCCAATTAGTTATAATGAATTCTTAATTATCCCAATTACCCCATTCTTTACAAATAATCTTATTTGCATCAAAATTTGGATTAAAAGTCTTAGGAAATAAATATCTACACTTTTTTTCTTTAAGCTCAGTTATATACTTAATAAAATTTCCCTTCACCCTTATTTAAAATTGAAAATTAAATTTTATGAATGAATAATCTATTTTTTATCATTTGTGAGAACCAACCATAGTAATGCTATGTTTTCCCTCCATTCTTTGCTAATAGTTTCATTGTCCCACACTCTTCTTAATAAAAAAAATCCTATGGGTCAGAATGAGATATTCTAAGGAGGCCTAAATACTAAAAGTTTAATATCTAAAAACTCACTTCCAATATAACCTCAAAATTTGACATGTTGAGCGGCCTATGTTTTTTTTCTAAATTTTGTTAGATTAGATTTACTTTATTAAAACTTTATATAAAATCAAAATAAAACAAACTATTTCATGCATATCATAGTAATAATTTACACTTTTGAATTGGATTTACCCTCTACAAGAACCAATAGATTATATAACTCTTGGGGAATATTAAACTTGGGACTTCTCAGGGATTTAAATATTATCCATCTCCCAATTATAAATTATTTCAAAAAATGGGATTCTTCAATATTTAAGAATATTTAAAATAAATGAGACTTGTGATAAATAAATGGGACTTGTTAATTAAAATTATTTAAATAATTAATGATTAATTAATTAAATTAGTTAATATAATAAGTAATTAAATATTTAAATATAGTAATCAATTAACTAATAATTTAATTTAATCAATAACAAAATAATTTTTATTTTTTATTTTTTATTTGATGGGGTAAAATTAATAGGTTTTATAAGGACCTATAACCTGAGTATAATTAAAATTGCAAAAAAATAGAGAAAGACCCAAGGGTTGAGAAATGAAGTATAGTAGGATATAAATGACTAGATACTTACCAGTGTAGAAGATAAAACATAGAAAGTAGAATAAAGAAATTAGTTAGGGAAGAAGGAATCCTCCATGAGTGCCTTACTAGAATTGGTGTCCTTTGCCTTATCTAATGGCCTATTCCTAGTGAACTTTTCCTGAGTTATGTTACTTAGACCTTCTATAGTGTCTTTTGACATAATCATCCTCAGATTCTTCTGAGGAAGCTCCCTTTTTTTGCCTTTTTGAGGGGTGATTTGAGAAAGGGATTTGGAGAATGGACCTACAACACCCCAGTACCCTATTTCCATAGAGTACCTTTAGTCCTAGTGTGTTGTGAAAAGGACTATATCATTTTGGTAGCTTCCCTATTAATGGATTTTCACTCCTTTAATAGTATATCCAAGCTAATTCTAGTTTTATGTAGTTTATTATTGAAACCCTCCAAGTATTTTTTTTTATCTTGATTAACTCAGATAGGGGGGGCTTATCTTTTCCAAAAGGCTCCATATTATTCCCCTCCTCAAATGGAATAGGTTTTGGTTTGGTTATAGTGAGTTGTATATGGATTTCCCTAGTAGTGCTCTTAGAAAAGTAGCTTTTGGGAGAGGGGATAGGTAGAGGACAGTGGGAATCTATGGTTGGATATTCCTTAGGGGAGTCCTCCTATATAAAAGACCCTCCCAATGGGACTTCCTTACTACATAGGGTCTCTCCATGCTTGAACAATAATAAGATAAGGCCTTGATGAATGATAGTATTCACTTCATTTATTTGGAAGTCAAGGGTTATGCATTTTATGGAATTAAGCAAAAATAGGGCAAGCTAATATTAAAACATTATAATTAATTAAGAATCATAAAATGGTGTGAAAATATAAGCATAAACTTACCTTTTAAGGTAATATATTTCATGTTTTGCAGGCACACCTCCAGCCAGTACCTTAGTAGGTCCAATCATGGGAAACACTTATCATTTTTTATATTCTCATTAGTTCTGAAGAACCTTTACATCATCACCAATTTCTTAGACTAGTCTTTAAATTATTTTGTCTCCTCATAAGACATACCAGTAACCTCATTGATTAGTTCCTTAGTAATAGAGATTTTAATCCCCCTTATCTCCATGATTCTCTTATTTCAGGTAGTCATGAACTCCTTTTCAAGGGTTGTGTCGTATATTTCAACCATCTTCATATATTTATTTAGTCCCCCTTTACATAATTTCTACCAAACTATCTTATTGGTTCATACCTCCAAGTGTGAGGTCAGCTCTAGTCTATCCTTATCACCCCCCCCCCCCCCGCCCATATTGTGCTTATTTTTGAGGAGGATGTTTGGGTTCCACTGTGCCCTGGTAGTATTTGATATTAATGGTTTTAAGGTTCCTTAATGAAATATATTTCCCCTAGCTTATAATATTAAATCCTTATGCAAGATTATAAAGAAAATCATGATTTTTAAAGCCATGTACTTTGGATGTGAATTTTGTGTGTGTGGCTTCCACTCCCACACCCTATGAAATGATATCTTCATTTTGAATTTCCTTGATGACATATTTTGGGACATGGCTGCCATTGTACCAGATAGATAAAAGGAGAAGGTTGAATCCAATGTTAGCAAGTAAATCAACCACACCATTTCCTTCACAGTAGGTATGAATGATGGGTGGGTTCATCATTTCCTTCACAAGACTCCTAAATCATCAATGAGGACCTTAATGGTGTGAGAAGGGGTGGTATTATAATCCAAGGCATTATTCATGTTAATATAATCTCCTTCGATGATTACTCTTCCCATATTGAGTTGGGTAGTAATCTAAATACCCTAGAGCACCACCTTGGCTTTGGCCACATGGTTGGTTTGGATTCCCATAGGACCAACATATGAATTAATTATCATCCTTGCCACATTTTTTATGACCCATCCTCTACCTATAGGATTGAGGTTTCTCTTTAAGTCACCATTAAAATTAATCTTTCACCAGTCCTCTGGTGGTGGCTTCCACCTGACATGTTTTCTCAGCAAAGTTCTAGAAGGAGAAATGATTTTATGTTCCACATACCATTCCCTGAAGATTATATGTTCACTATCAAAAGCTAATTTTTTGTCAGTGGGTGGAAATTACCTCTAATATTTAGTGTCTTGGAAAATTTAGACAAAGACCACTTTAGGAAGGGATTTTTTATTGAAAAAGATACCATCATTACGAGCTTTCCATATGGCCCATAACTAATGGGGGAGGGTAAGAGACCAAAAAAAGGAGAGGGATGGGAGGCTCTAGGGTGGATTCTATTGCTTATTAACATGAATTTTAATTTTTTATTAATTAAATACAAAAAAAATATTAAGTAATTATTTATAATTAATCATGAATTATTAATAAAATAAAAACAACCAGGGGAGGAAATACTTGCTAAAGTATCTATAAAAAAGGTAAAGAAGATTCCCCACCTAAAATGCCAATTCCAATTAATATGAATACAAAATCCTTAGAAATCAAAACAAGGACTAATTATTAGAAGAGTTTGATTTGCAAAAGCATTCATTAGGTGGTTGTTTAGAGACCATACTACCCTCAAAGATCAAGTAAAGAAGTTGCACCAAGAATTTAATAGTCTAAAGAACAAAGACAATCTATCAATTGTAAATTTTCAATTTAAAAATTTTAAAGACAATATGGACACTCTAGGAAAAGAGAATGCAAAATAGAGAGAGAATACAAAGCTAATTTTTTTGATAAGTAAAGTAGTAATGAAAAATAACATAGTGTATTAAATCTCTGAAAGGACTATTAGGTGACATGATAGATAAGTATAAGTCATCGACCAATAAAAAATAACAAGTTTAGTGGGTTTAAAGAAGATAAAGGACAATTCCCTCATCATATATTAAACATTGATAGAGACCTAAAGGCAATGACCAAAAATTAGGTAATAAAAAATATTAGTAGTTGTATTGTCATTTTATGTTTTTTTTTGTAGTTATTTTATTATTTAGTCTCTTCATCATATGGGCTCTTAGATATCTTATCTTGGACATATCTAGGTTTCTATACCCTTCTCCTTTTGTAGTTTCTTATACAAGGTTGGGACCCTGAGTTAAAAACCCTATCTTTTACCAATAATAAAAATATAATATAATATAATATTGTGAAGCTCATAAAAGTCCCCAAAAAATAAATTTTATTTCAAAATAATGGAACTTATTACAAATAAATGGGAGTTAAAAAAAATGGGGACTAATAAAAAATAAATGGGACTTATGATATTTTTAATAAGAAATGACACTATAATTTTTTTTAAAATTAATTAGTTTATTGATTGATTGATAAGTTAAACTAATTATTAATGAGTAATATATAATAATAAACTAATAATAATTAATTTATAATAAAATAATTATTATAATTATTATAATTAATCATTAAGTAATATTAATATTATAATAATATAATACTTTGAAACTAGCTATGAAATCACTTGAGTTACCTATGTAAACACTTAATAATAAGAAAATGATATTAATTAATTATCTAGTATTAAAAAAACTGTAAAATAGGATATTGTGCCTATGTCTAAGGTTTTAGACAAATGAGATGATAATAAATATTATTATTTTTTATATCTTATATCTTATATTTAGTTTTTCATGTTATAAACCATTGGGAAGATAAAAATTTCCCTCCCAAAAGATCCATATTCATAATACCATGGAACATAGCAAGCTAAGATAATGACAATATTCATAATATCACATACATATCAAGAAAACCATGGTCATATTTATAATTAGTCAAATAAAAAAATGTAATATGTGCAATCGTATCTTACCATTCCAATCATAACCTTATATATGTTAGATATCTAGGGCTAAAAATTAGCATACATGAGCTAGTACATATTCAGACTATAGGCTATGAGGATATATTTATTCATCATAACAAAATACTATTTTTCAATTGATATAAATATTCTTAGGACTAAGCATCATGGATAATCACAAAATTACCTTCCTTTTTTGAAAGGACCCATAGTGGTTAAGTAGAGTAATCATGTCGACCAAGTGTTCACAATAAAGTTCAAATGTCTAATATTTAACCTAGATATAGATCATGATGAGTCCATACCTAATTAAGTATTAATAGCAATAGGGATTTCCAAGGTGAATTTTAGGCTTGAAAATATATGTAGTTACCCTTTACGTAAAGTAAGTTGAGCATTAATTTTTTTGCTAAAATGGGAACAAATCCCTAAAAATGAAAAGAAAAACCTAAGTTTAATATTGTACCATGAGGAATCTAAGAAAATTTAGTGATTAAATAAGATCCATCACATGGCTATACACATGACCAATCAAACTATAGGGATGTAAAGTAAGATTACAATTTTTATTGAGGGAGTTACTACTAAGCTGATTTATTCATGGTTCATGCCTAATGTCATTAGATCAGTCAATAACAATAATGGTTTTAAAATAACCAATCTAGAAAGTCTGAGTAGATAGGTCATCAAATATCATGAAAGAGAGTATGGCTCAAACATAGGACTATTTATTTTAATGAAAGTGATTATTGACATTATATATGAAAAATAAAAAATTTAAAAAATATGATTTATCTTATTAACTCTTATTTGTATCATTCCACAATGTTAGTTCCCAAAAAGAGAGTTTTCAAAGACATTTAAATTCTACAAATGCTAGTGTTGAGTAGTTTTCTAATATGTTAACATTTAAAAAAAGTTGTATCTATCTATACAACCCACATACTAATGTTAATTAGTTTAATATGCTTCCTCATAGAGCTAAGAACATGAAAATAGGAGTGAATATTTAAAACACATGATAATTTCATCTTTATATCTCATATTGGATCATGTTCAATGTAGATGGGTAAAGTTTAATTCCAAAACTTATGCATGCTACAATTATGCCAGACTTGTATAATATATTGTACCTCATCAACTAATTAAAATCCCCACATACATTTTTTGTAATGCCTCTATGTTCCATTGACTATCCTCAAAAGATAATTACTTATACATATTTAGATATCAATATTATATAACTCAAATCAATAGTTAAGATGAGTTCAAAGATAGGTTTCCCTAAAACACTTGATTTTTATATGATTAACATTCTTCCCACCACTAGGGAAAGATTCAAATACTTATATATTATGTCTAAAATTAAACTCAGATAGTGTTGCTTAGATATACGTGTCATAAATGCCTTAAACAACATGGTGATAAGGTTATGACAATACCCAAAAAAAAAAATTTAATGACATTTCAAATCATGATATTTAATGAAATAAATTCAAATATAAACCATTTGTATTTTTTTATCACTCTAATAACTTATAAATTCAAGAGCTAATTCAACACTTAACCTAGTTTTCAATTGATTATCATTATTTCCTATGAAGTTGCTTAAATCCCTTAGAAATTATTGTCATGAAAAGGGTAGGGAATATTTTTCCCTTTTCCCAATTGGATTCCCTCCCAACCATGGAGAGAATAAAATTTTCTCTCACCATGGGTATATTTAAAACTTTATAACCGTCATACACTAGAATTGTATGGTACGTGTGAATGCCATGTTAGACATGTATACAAATTGTTGAAGTATAATCAAGGCACATGAAATATTTCATATAATTTGGAGGCATACTAAAGGCAAATTTTATTTTTAAAAAAATCACATGCCTTCAATATACTTCTAATTTTTTCACAAATTTATAGGATGGCATTCAATATGATGAATTATAAGAACACCATTTGTCTCACAATCATCACATTCTTGGAGGCAACAATTATTTGAGGTATTTTTAAAAATAATGAAGAATTATGTCATACAATTCATGTGACATCAGTATTTGTATAATATATCATATAGTTAATGTGCCTTCGATATGTGTACATTATTTTAAATAGTTCAGTTAATTCAACATGCTTCCACATGTTTTTACATGTCTACCGTGGTATTTAAAAATTAAAAATTTGACAAATTTACAATTTCAATTATTTTTTAATGCATGTCCATACTCTATTATTGTGCATGTAAAAATCCTAAATGCATTCAAATTTTAAAATTGCATGTCAAATTAGATATTTTCAAGATGTTTTTGTTTTTAATTCCTTGCTAATTTTTAAGATATTTTAGTTGTGAATGCCTTTCTATAAATGTATGTAAAATTAGGAAGAATAATCAAGGCATAAGGACTATTTAATAGAATTTAAATAAACATATTTTTATCATTTATTAGTATTTAAATTATAATCATGCATGTTAAAACTATAAAAATAATAAAAATTTAACATTGTATGTCAAATTTCTAAATAAAATAATATTTTAATAGTACATGTCAAAATCCAAGACAAATCTTGATGAAATTATCTCAATGACATTATGGTAGAAATAGATTGAAAACAAATCACATTTCCAAGTATTTAATTATTAAAATAAAATTCCAATTCCAATTCCATCCCATAAAAATCTCAAGCTAAATCTCATAGCACTATGTAAAGAGGGCTAGATAAAGGAGGTGCTACACATTTTGTTGACTATACACAACCACCCTCTAAATTCTTATACATATCTTCAACTATTTCAAACCTTTATTTTTAAAAAAAAAACCTTTTAAAAGGTACAATAATAAACTTTAACACCAATTAGAGGGAATTTAGATTTTCAACACAAGCTTTTACGAAATAAAACCCCTTGTACACATGTATGACAAGTTCATAATTATAGTGGATGCTCACAAAGTGTTTAAAAAATTTAATAAAATAGACCTCTTCTCATGGGATAAATAAAATTTAGATAAAAAATATAGGAATTGACATTTTAATAGTTGATTTCCAAGGTATAAAGGTATCCAAAATGTGAAATCATACCTGAGGCACATGAATTGTAGTCTAGAATTTGATGACTAAAAGACAAACAATTTTTTATATGTCATTATATTGAATAAAATTTTAGTATTGTACATAAAATTCATAATCATTACATGTATAAAATATATAATTTATCATTATATTAAATATAATAAAAGTTTTATATATACAAGAGAAACATTAACTCATATGGTGATGTGAATCTTAAATCAAGGATGGGTATGATTGATTTTATCCAAAAAAATTAAGATCAAATTACATACCTTTTTTTTTTTTTTTTTTGAATATCATACAATCATCACATTTCATTACAAAAAATTAATTTAGAATCATTGTGTCAAACAAAATCATGTTGTTTATCAATGCATACATAATTACAACATATGACAAAAACTAGTTTTAATTAATATTTGATGGAACTCCATATCCTCTTCCAAAAGTCTTATTTTGATACATGTTGGTTGAATGATGATAAAATAAATTTGGTGTGAATTTGAAAAATCCAATTTAAATTTATATAAAATATCCAAATTTTTTTTATCATGCCCATCATGTGTGTATATAACATTGATAGTAATCCATGACACCACATTTTGTTGAATAATTTATTTGAAAAATTATTAAAACATCATGAAGAACACAATTTTGAAAATATAATTAGAGGTGTTTGAAACTATATATATCAAAAAAAATACTCTTTCCATTCTTCTTTGTTGGATGCCCATACCTTGATTTAAAGTTCTCCATTCTATGGATGTCGAATCTAGCTTTACACTTACTAGTTGCATAAGAATAATGTCTAATGCATCATTAAACTAATAATTTATATATAATATCATGAGATTTAGATTTCTATTGGAAATAGATTACATTGGTGATTGCATTGTATAATTATAATTTAAGGGTTGTAAATGTGTCTAGTGTACTTGAAACTACAAAATATGAAAAAAAACACCTTTGCATCATGATTATATAAATTTGTAAATCTATTGTTTTTTAAAATGTTAGAAGTATTATGTAAATGTTTAAGTAATTGGGTTTCACACATGTTCATTCAATTTGGTGAAAGTATCTTCTTATTACATTAGACATTATCTCTTTATTTCATGTTGTTAAATACCATATGTTTTAATTCCGTTAATGATTATTGTAGGATTTATAACATGTATATATTTGGTTTTATAATATGTTTTAATTTATTCCAAAGTTTTTTATTTTATAAATCATGCATACATTATAAATTTTTGTATGAATATTTCAATATTATTCACTCATGCTAAAGTGTAGGGCTTCCTTGTGACAAAAATAATAACTAAATTGGCCAATCAAAAATACATTATTATATCATTTACGAATTTTGCAATATAATCTATACATGAAATTGAAGTATTTATAACCACCATACACTAAACCTTCATGATAGTTGTGGCTACCTTGCTAGACATGTATGGAAAATTTGGAAGCCTAATGAAGGCATATGAATTGTTTGATAGAATGAAAAAGCATATTAAAGGCACATTCTATCAAATAGTTCATGTGACTTCATTATGCTTCCACTTTTTTCATACATTTATAGTATTTAAAAAGGTTGAATACATTGTTAATACTCTATAATTTTATATGTCAAAAGTATTAGCTTATTATTATAATACCTTAGGTTATTTGCTAAGGTATAGTCCCTATGCATGTGGTTATAGTGGTTTTAACCACTTAGGTAAATAGGTAGCATGGGCCTAACTATTTCACACTACTCGATGTTTATGGTTCCACCCACCTCCTTATTTTTTGAATGTTTAATTTATGCCTATATAATAGGCTTCTATGAATTGTTTATGTACACTAGTTAATTCATTTATTCATCTCTTTATTGAATATAATATGGTAATCAGAGATTTTGGCTTAGGAAACTTGGGAGGAACCCTATGAAGCAAGAAAGGACAATCTTGTTAGGGAGAAGTGTGAAGTGCCCGGTGGAGAACTATGAGAGGAAGAATTTTTTTTTTGTGACCAACCATTTAACTTGAAGGAAAATCCCAAAAATTCATTTGATCACTATTTTTTATTATTATTTTTTTCTATAAAATTCTTTGGCCTGAAATTGATTTGCTAGATCAAATGGAATTAAATTATGCTGAGTATTTTATCCAAAAACTACATTTGAAGTTTTATGGTTGGTCATTTCCATATGGTTTGGGGAGGAAAACATATTTTCATTCAAGCAATTTTTTTGGCATGTGAGGGGTCTAAAAAATTCTATTTTTTGAGAGAAGATCATTGGATCTGATGGCATCTAATTTAGCTGAGTAGTTTGTCTAGAATCTACATCTAAAGTTTTACAGGTTGGCCAATTTACACAGGTCATTTTTGATTGGTTGATTTATTTCATGCAAGTTTTTATGATAATTTTTATTTCAGCCAATAAAAAATAAGGTGCATTTTTAAAAAAAAATTAGAAATATCAATTTATTTTTTCAAACTTTAGAAATTGATTTTTACCAAAGGTTTTGCCTGAAGGGACACATTAAATTATGTTGGGAGATAACCATAAAGCCAAATCAGTTGAAAATTATACCATTTTATAGGTTTTGTATCTAGATGTTGATGAAGAAGAAATTTTTAAAATCAAAATTTTAGATCTCCCAAAATAATTGTTTTTTCCTTTTTTGGTATTTGTAAAGATGGAAAGTTTAAAATCTCTCAAATGGTGTTGAGTTTTTTGCTAAAAACTGGAAGTATTGACTAGTTTGTGATTTGAATTAGTGGGTAGGAGGAATTTTATGTAAATTCATTATAGTTTTTTTGGTATTTGCATTTTTTGGAGAAAACTAGGTCAAAATGGCTAGTTTACAACACCTCTTGTTACTAAATTCACAAAAATTGATAGGAAAAAATTTTAATTTGTGGAGTTACAAGGTTTTGATGATATGTGAGTATTATAATCTTGATCAAATAGTGCTTGGTAAAGAGCAAAGGTGTACAATTGGTAATGATGATTGATAAATGTCATTATGAGGCTCTTATGTTGTTACAACTATCAATAGCAGATAATTTAATCTTAGAGATCATAAATGTAACCAGTGTATTAGCTATGTGGACTGATCTTACTTATAAATATCAAGCTTTTGAAACTAGTAGGGTATTATATTTGAATAATTTATTGCTTTCTACTAAGATGTAGGAAGGTGGCTATGTTTATGAGTTTTTTTGTAGATCAAGGACATTAGTGATTAGTTGAAGGCTATGTAGAAGCCTATTGATGAGCAAGTTTTGATTGCTCTAGTTATATAGAATCTACCACCTTCATTTGAGTCATTTTTGGAGTCCTTGCACATGATTTTTGAGATGCAGACTTTTAACTTTGGAAAGTTATCCACATTGTTATTTAAAAAGGAGAGACAACAAAAGCAGACAGTGTTGTCTACATCTACTTTTACAGAGAGTGCATTCTTCATCAAGGGAAAGGGTAAGAAGTTTGATAAAAATACTAGTTATCTAATAAAAAATTAACAATTAATTGGTTATATTAAGAGATCTAAGTGGAAATGTTTTTACTATAGGTAACCTAGTCATCTTAAGAAAGATTACAAGAAAAGACAACAAGATATGGCTAACCTTAGAAAGAAACCTCCCAGAGCAACCTGTGCAACAACACCTGCAACATCTGCATCTTCAGTTCCTTCATGCTGATCCGCTACCAAATAACAATATTCTTTTCCCTGCTCTTTCTTTCCATAGGACCGTAAGTGACCATTCGTGCTTTTCAATTCCTCCATTCTTAGCTTACTTTCTTCTGCAATTGCTCTACTCCCACTCAATCAGAAACCCCTGAGAGTGACATGTAACCAAACACAAAACTTGTTTCCTGTAACCTTAGCTCTGATACCACTTGTTGGGAAAAATAACGGAAGCACACAATTGATTACCAAGCAACTTAATATGCATAAATTAACCAGAATACACAAGTAACTAGAATTCAAAAATAACACAGAATATGAGAGACAATACACAACTTGTATTAAAAATCTTTCAGAAGGAAATACAACAAAGAAGGCTGCCATAGTTCTTCTTCCTTACACACCTCTAGGGCATAAACAGTAAATCTTCCCTCAAAGCTCTCTCTCCTAGGTCACAACACACAACTCAAACACAGAGTTGGTGTTCACCTCCAACTAGCCAGTATCCACTACTGCCATTACTCCTATGCTCCATGCACTCCACAAGTACTCCACGCACTCCACAAGTATACAAACATACTTCAAGTAGATCTCCCCTAAACTTGCAACAACTTGCAACTCAAATGATCTTACTTATGGAAGGATCTTCCTTGCCTTCCTCTTTGCTCTCTTTCTGAGTACACACTGTACTCCAAGTAGATCTTGCCTGATTCTGCTCCCTGTTGTGTTGCTATCCTATCTAATCTTGCACACCTATAAATCAATCTAGTTATGCACACCTGTGAACCTTGACCTTGCACACACATATACCTACAGATCAATGATCTTACTTACCCATGCAGATCTCCTATCGTAGCCATGCTCACCTAATGACCAAGATCATACATACATGAAGAACCCTGCTAATTCTCCAATCCAGCACCCACACTTGGTACTGTGGCACTAGGAGGAACACACCATGCTCTCTTCTCTCTGAAGGAGCTTATATTTTTGCTCTCTTACTCTCTAGCACACTTTTACAATACAACCAATGAGTCTCTTAAATAGATCTCATGCAAACAATAATTAGACATCCAATTACAATAATTAGATCTGCAACTTCTAGTCTAAATTTGGCTCTTGACATGCAAACACTTGGTTCATTAGCTAACTTCCCATAACACTCACAACTCGAACCGCATAGGTGACCGACATCGGTCCCTGTCTACCTGGGGGGTGCCGACACCGGCCAATCTCTGACCGATGTCAGTTGCTCTTCCTGTCTTACCTTACCGACATCAGTTGGCCTGACTAACACCGGTGTCTCTGACAATATAAAACTCTCTGCAACCTCCTCCTCTGTTTGCATCAGTGAAGTTTTTAGCTCCACAACCTAACAAGTTATCCACATTGTTATTTAAAAAGGAGAGACGACAAAAGCAGACATTGTTGTCTACATCTACTTTTATAGAGAGTGCATTCTTCATCAAGGGAAAGGGTAAGAAGTTTGATAAAAATACTAGTTATCTAATAAAAAATTAAAAATTAATTGGTTATATTAAGAGATCTAAGTGGAAATGTTTTTACTATAGGTAACCTAGTCATCTTAAGAAAGATTACAAGAAAAGACAACAAGATATGGCTAACCTTAGAAAGAAAGCTCATCATACGAATATAGTTGAAGGTAAAGGTGAGGAAACAACTATTTTATTTTCATGGATTCTAGTGGTAATTATATGACCGATCGAGCTTGGTAATTTGATTCAAGGGCATCTCACCATTATACATGTCATAAGGACTAGTATGTGGATTTTGTTGAAAATGATAGTATTAGTGAATCTATATCTTTGGGAGATGGTAAAACTCATTTTATGAAGGGATATGGTAATGTTTATATTAGTTTTAATGGTGAAATTTAGTATACATTTAATAATGTTAGGTGTGTGCCTAATATGAACAAAAATCTCCTTTCAATTAGTGAGATCATTGAAAAATCTGATTTGTTGTAAAATTTCAAAAACAACAATGTTTAGTCACTACCAGAGATAATAATAATAATAATAATATTATTATTATTATTGGGATTAGTAAAAAAGGGTTGTATAAGCTTAAAGATTCATAAAGGGAAAATAAAAGTGCACTTATAATGGTTGATAACACAAGTTCACTATGGCATGAAAGGTATGGGCATTTCAATTTCTAGTATTTGAATATATTGAGAAAGACTAAGATGGTTAACAGGATTCCTTCTATTTAGGATAGTCATTATGTATATACTATATGTTAGTTGGGGAAGTAAGTTAGACATTCATTTGATGTTGGTAAAGTTTCAAGAGCTAAGGGAGTATTAGATCTGATACATGTGGATTTTCATGGTTCAATATAGACACCTACCCCTTCTAGATCCCATTTTTTTTAATTGTTGGTCGATGATTTATCTAGGAAAAAGTGGCTCTACTTTCTAGTGAAGAAATTTGATTATTTTTCTAACTTCCTTACTTGGAAAGCTATGGTTGAAAAACAAGTAGGATGGCATAAATAGATAGTAGACTAACCCTTACACTTTGTAACAAAATGGAGTTATAGAAAGGCAAAATAGGATGATGATGGACATGGCTTATTGTATGGTCCAAAGAAAAAATGTCCCTTATAGATATTGGCCAGAAGCAGTGAATACAATGGTGTACATCCTCAATAAAAGTCTTAAAAAAGCATTGGAGAATATGACTCCAGAGGAGACTTGGTCAAGTTGAACTCCAGATGTAAGTACTTTTAGAATTTTTGGTTGTGTAACTTTTGCAGTTATTCCTAGTCAAAAGAGAAGTAAATTGGACATGAAAATCAAAGCATACATGTTTTTTGGGTACAGTGACCAATCAAAGGCCTACAAATTACTTGATGTTTTTACTAATAAAGTTATGGTAAATAGAGATGTCATGGTAAATTAATAGATGACATACTTCATAGTAACTAGTATAGTTTCAAATATTAAGTTATTATTTTCTTCTAATGATTCTATTATAATTTATGATGTGAAATTTGAGTAGGATTCTAGTTCATTAGTGAAATCACATTCCAGGGATAGAATTGTTATATGTCATTATTTAGTTCTAGTATAACAACCAAAGAATCCAAAGTGGTATTCTACCATAATAAAAGCACTAAAGAAGGGAGACATGCCATAAGGTGTGGAATGAAGAAGATTAAGATCAATAAAGTAGTTTGGTAATAGAGGTGAGCATGATAATTCTGATCTAAAAACTATTGTTTCACATGTATTTGAGCCTAATTATTTTTCAAAGGCCAAATAGAGGCATGAGTGGGAATCAACCATGAAATTGGAATATGATTCCTTGATGAAAAATAAGACTTGGAAGCTCATAGAGCTACAACTAGGAAAGAAATCCATTAGTTATAAATGGACTTACAAGGTAAAATTTAAAGCAGATGGTTCCTTGGACAAACACAAAGCCAAAATTGTTACAAAAGGTTATGCACAAGAGGAAGGGGTTGATTATGAAGAGACTTTTACTCCTACTACAAATATGGTAACTTTTCATTTGATTTTTACTATTGTTGCTCATTTTGGATTGTAGGTGCATCAAATGGATGTCAAGAGTACTTTCTTGAATGGAGATCTAGAGGAGGAAGTATACATGATTCAAGCATAGGATTTTTAGGTTCTTGGTAAAGTACATCTTGTTTGAAGGTTGATCAAGTCCTTGTATAGACTTAAGCAGTCTCATCAAGACTTGTATATGAAGATAGATTCATACCTTAGGGAGTCTAGTTTCAAAAGGTGTAATTTTGAACCAACTCTCTATGTAAAGGTGTCTGGTGATAATATCTTGATTCTCATTGTATATGTTGATGATATAGCCATCACTAAGGGTAGTATTAGTCTCATTCAGCAAATGAAGGCTAATATTTTTTATACTTTTGACATGATAGACTTAAGACTACTAAAATATTATTTAGGTGTTGAGTTTTGACAAGGTGATTATGTTGTATTAATGTCATAGATAAGTATGCCAAATCATTTCTAGAAAGGTTTAAAATGATGGATTGTAATCTAGCTCACACACCTATAGGATTTAGAGCTAAAATTTCAACTGACATTGCTTCACCCCCAATCAATGAAACAGTGTATCGATAGTTAGTGGGTACTCTCATTTACCTCACTACCACTAGACTAGATATTTATTTTATAGTGAGTTTTTTATCTCACTTCATATCTAAACCATAGGAAGTACATTGGTTAGTTGAAAAATGGGTATTATTATATGTCAAAGTTACTCTTGACTTTGGCATACTGTATAAGAAGTCTGTAGATTTTGAACTTTTAGGATATTCTAACTTTGATTGGGTAGGATCAATAGATTCAAGAAATTCTACAACAAGATATGTATTCACTCTTAGTTTAAGATTTTTATCATGTTAGAGAAAACTACAAACTATAGTCGAATTATCTTCAATAGAAGTAGATTATAAATCTATGGTTAATGTAGGTTGTGAAACTATGTGTATAAAGAAGATATTGGAGGATATTCAGTTTGAGTCATCAAAGCCTCCTTCAATTTTATGTGACAACTAGAGTGTTCTAAAGATGGTGAAGAATCCAATATTCCATTCTAGGACCAAACACATTAAGGTCCACCATCATTACATCTAATATTTGGTTACAAATAAAGACATCAATCTCTTCTATTGCCCCACTATAGAGTAGCCAACTGATATAATGACTGAACCACTTGGTTTAGACAAGTTCATTAAAATCAAAGACAAACTTGGTCTTGTTTCTAGTTTAGTCATTAAGGGAGTGTATTATAATATTACAATAATATCTTAGTATATTTTCTAAGGTATGATACCTATGCATGTGGTTATAGTGGTTTGAACCACTTAGATAAATAGGTTCCACAAACCTAGATTTTTTATGATACCTAATGTTGATGGTTCCACCCACCTCCTTATTTTTTGGGTGTTTATTTTATGCCTATATAAAGGATTCTATGTATTGTTTATGTACACTAGTTAATTCATTTATTAATCTCTTTGTTGAATCTAATAAAAAGTATGAATACATTAGACTTTTAATGATGCAAGTCATAACAGATATTTTTAAGATATTGTAGTTTTGAGTACGTTGCTATACATGTATGATAATTGTGGAAGCATAGTGAAGGCACATTTAATTTGTAAAAAAAAAATTAAATACATTTTTTATAATCTCTTAGCATTTAAATTTTAACCATTAAATCAAATTTATGTTTTTCACACAAAATTTTACCAAAAATACCCTTAATTTGCATGTATAACATGTGAAAATTTTTAGTGGATGCCCAAAAAATTATTTGATCAAACAATTGAAATATGCATATTATACTAAAATTTTACCTCACCATGGTTTGGATGGATCCCAATAGTGATGATAAAAAAATATATCACCATGTTTCTTAGGGATTACATACATGGATAAGACAAAATTTTCTTTGTCTTCTCCATGATTGGGAGGGGCTCTTAACCATGTTGATAAAAAAAAATCTCTCTATGGTTGGAAGGGATCTCAATCATGGTTATGAGGTCTCCCAACCATGGTGAGAAAAAAATAAAAATATGGTTGGGAGTGCTCCCAATCATGGTATGAATAAAATAAAAATTTAATTATACACGTCGAAGTAGATATTTTTAAGATATCGTATTTATGAATACGTTGATAGACATGTACAAAAAATTTGGAAGCATAGTGAAGGTAAATTTAATATTTATAAAAATGTAAATAAATCAATTTTTATCATATTTTATCATTTAAATTATAACCATCAAATTAAATTTAAAATTTCCACACAAATTTTTACTAAAAATACCCTTATTTTATTTGTATAACAAGTGAAAATATTTAATGGATGCTCAAAAAATATTTAATCCAATGATTTATAAAGGTATACTCTAATGTAATTTTACCTCACCATGGTTTTTATGTCTCCTAAAATTGGTGATAAAAAAATCTCAATGTGTTTTGGAAGGCTCCCAACCATGGAGAGGACCAAAAGAGGGCTCCCTACCATGGAGAGGACAAAATTTACTTTTTCCTCTCCATGGTTGGGATGGATCCCAATAATGGTATTAAAAATAATTCTAATTATGATTAGGAGGGATCTAAATCATGCACTCAATATGGTTTTGAGGGATCCAAATCATGAAGAGTATTCCATCCTAACCATAGTTAGTCCACGATTTGGATCTATCCCAAACCATAGTGATAATTTGTTTTTATCACCATTGTTGGGATCCCTCCCAACCATGGAGAGGAGAAAATTTATTTCCAATTGTGATTAATGATTAAGATACAAATATGGATTATCAATAACATAGATTACAAGTTTGGGATCTATGGTTCCTATTATCATGGTTTTCATGTCATGGTCAATGGTAATATACTAGCAACAACAACACATTACATGAATAATTTATTTCATAGATTTTTTGCATAAATTATTTTGTGTTTTACTCTTTTATACAGATATGGATGGTTTATCTAGATTTAAATTTGAAAAATTATATTATAGCATGTGAAAAAATAAAAAATATTTTCTTCACATTATGATGGCCTCCAAATGTTTAGCTTCATTGACATGTGATCAGATAGATTGAAGCTTACTTCCAAAATGATTTTTTTTCTTAAACCATTATTTACATCAAGCTAGTTTGATTGGATATTAGATATCATAGACAATTACTAATGCTTCATACTTGGAAAAAAAGGTTAATCTACTTCAAGTTTTTTTCTTTGGCTACCACTTCACACCATATATGTCGATATTTATATGTCAAACTTTATGCTAAATTTTATAATTGTAAAATAATATGTATTTTAAAATTTTACATTAGTTTAAAAAAAGAAGGTAATTGAAAATAATTGATTCTAATAATAATATCTTGAATAAAATTTTGTGTAGGTGAGAAGAACATTTTTCAACTTTTAAAAAAAAGTTATTTTTTATTTATTTGATCTCCCTATTTTTTTCCTGAGATATTGAAGGGAAATCAAGTTTCATGGGAATGATGAATTTCATAAAAAATTTCACGAGATATGTGATTCCACATTTTACATTGTCTACCAACACATTTTTAACTATAACATATTAAAAAATAGGATTTCTCTTATCCTAAGATGGATGCCCATGCCCTATTCCAAAGATCCCATATTTTCAAGCAATATAGGGTGGTTTTTAAGGTTGATGTTAGTGTGCTATATTTAGATTAAAATTTAGAATGAACAATGTAAAATTTATTAGTTTTCAAAGTTATATAATATGTGTCTTACATTTTAGATAAAATTGTTGAATTTAGGTCAAAATAAGACAATAAAATTGAACATAATGCTCATAATGTATGCAAGAAGAATTGCCATACTGTCTAGTTTGAAGTTTAACTTTTGATTCTATAATTTATATTTTTATAGAATTTGATAATAATATTTAGCTTAAAATAAGACAAAAATTTTTATGAGGTTTTAATATAAGCATTTATTAACCTATAAGCAATTATAACCATGCTTGACACTCAACACATGATATTAAACTTATAGTTTTGATGCAGGACACCATGGATTTAAAGCTTTGTCTTCTCCATGGTTTGGAGGGATCCCAAAAATGGTGATAAAAACAAATTATCACTATATTTTGGGATAGATCTAAATCATGGACTAACTATGGTTGGGCTGAAATCCTATCCATGATTTGGATCCCTCAATACCATATTGATTGCATGATTTAGAGCCCTCCCAATCATAATTATAATTATTTTTTGACACCATTATTGGGATCCATCCCAACCATGGAGAGTACAAAGTAAATTTTGTCCTCTCCATGCTAGGGAGCCCTCTGAACCATGGTGAGAATGTTTTTTCTCACCATAGTTTAGAGCCCTCCCAACCATGGAGATGTACTTTTTTTCCTCTCCATAGTTGGGAGGGATCCAAACCATGTTGATACAAAATAAAATTATCACCATCATGTGGAGCCCTTCCAAATATGGAGAGAGAAGAGAAGAAAAAAATTTATGTGTCCTCTCCATGGTTGGGAGGGATCCCAACTATGGTGTCCTATCCATGATTGGGAACCCTCTAAACTATGGTATGATTTTTTTATCACCCTCATTAGGATCCCTCCTAAGCATAGTGAGATTTTTTTTCTCACCATGGTTGGGAGTCCTGTCAAACATGGATAGGGATAGTTTTTTATTCTCCATGGTTGAGAGGTATTTCAATCATGGTGAGTAAAAATAAAATTCTCACCATGATTGGGAGCCCTCCCAACCATGGAGAGGGATAACTTTGTCCTCTCCATGGTTTGAAGGGATCCCAACCATGGTGAGGAAAAATAAAATTTTCATCATAGTTTGGATCCCTCCCAACCATGGGGAGGACAAAATTTTCCCTCTCCATGGTTGGAATGGATCCAAACAATGTTGAGTAAAAATCATTCTCACCATGGTTGGGATACCTATAAACCATGAAGAGGGCCAAAAATTTTATCCTATACATAGTTATGAGGGCTCTTAAACTTGATTATAATTGTTTTTTTCTCACCATGGTTGGGATACCTCTAAGAAATGGAGAGGAAAAATTAAATTTTGACCTCTTAATCATTACAAAGATTCATATCTTCTCTCCCTAATTGTGAGATCTCCCAACTACAACAAGAAGAAATAAATTTCCACCATAATTTGGGGCCTTCCCAACCATGGAGTGGATTTTTCCTCTCTATGGTTTTAAGGCTCCCAACCATGGTGAAAAATGATAAAAATATCACCCTAGTTGGGATCCCTTCTAACCTTGGAGAAGAAAAATGTTGTCCTCTCCATAGTTGGGAGGGTTCCCAACCATGGAAATAAAAAAACATTCTCCCCATGGTTTGGAATATTAAATATTTTCCATTTCCATGGTTGGGAGTGGATAATACCTATTATAGCTCAAAAATGCACCATATGATAGGGTTATTCAAGCCCTTTCTCTTTGAGCTATGCAATTGGATTGACTCTAGATTGTGGGTTACCTAAAAGTGAGTCAAACCTCTAGGTTAAAGGGATAGGTCTCCTTAACATATTAATTAATTTTTTCTATGTTATTAATTTTAAAATAAAAGTGATAAAGATGACATGAAAACAAAGGGGGTGATACACCATATGGTTGATCTCTACCAACTAGCTGCATGTGCACTTATAGATCAAGAAAACTAATCTTACATACACTAACCCTAATATTAATCTCTCACATAAGTGTTTAAATGTGAAGGTTGTTATGGTTTATTAGGATAGGAGGACTAACCAAGAGGTCTTAAATGACACTAGAATATAGACAAGCTCACTCAACCCTTTCACCACACTTATACACTCACATGATTTGAAAAATAAGATTTCAAATTGCATCTAGGTGTTAGAAAGGACAACATGCCAAGGAAGACAAGTCAATTCACTTGACAAAATAAACTATTCATTAACACATACTAAGTACAATCATAAGAAGAGGTAAAACTAGTTGTATTTCATTAATCAAAGGAATACAAATGGACAAAGCTTCATCATACCCAGGTGGAAGATACGAACTTAGCCAATTAAGGCTCAATATATAGAGAAAATGAGAGAGAGATAAAAAGTGTATAATGAGTTACAAACAAGAAAGGAGAGGTCCTAAATTCCATGTATAACTCTTTTGAAGATGCTCCCTTGATCTAAGTGGTATAAGAGTTAGAATACTTGTTTGACACTTTGATTAGATCTTCAAAAATGCCCTTTACTTTGGATTATTAAATGATAAGTGGCCTTCTTGATGGTAAAATCATGTTGAGTTACACCTTTTATCTTATCTTGACACCTCAACTGATTTATTTAGGTTCTCTTTGACACATCACTTCATTCTCTTGCTAGGTGTGTATAAGACTCTTCATCTCCTTAATCCAATCTTGCATAAAAGTGTAAAAACTTGAATTACTCTTCTTAATCTCATACTATCTTCATGGATGGTCTATTTACATCATACCATACCTACAAAAATCCATTTGGAAGTCTCAAACCAGCCCCAAAAATGCATTCTACACCAAAAGCTCCAAATTGGATTCATTCCTTGTAGCCCTATAATTATGCAAACCTACTTGTGTATAGAGTTGTATGGATGGTATGAAGAATATGAAGGAATATTATAGGATATATTATGGCCTTACATATTTATGCAAACTTTTAAGATAGAAAGTGAGTGGAGGTATACTTTTATGTAGTTTCTCTCTTATAACTAGGTGTCAATTAGGCCTCCCTACCTAGAGACTAAAATTTGATTATAAAAGATACCCCCACATGAAAAAATTCAAATAAATGTGTGATTTATTTATATTCCCCATTGAATACTATCCATGTCAATTTTGAAGTTTTTACACCTTGTACGGACCTCATAAATAGCATAGAATAACCTTTTTTGGCCTATTACATGTAGTTTTGTACCTTTAATTACAAACTAGTGGTGTGGGTTGATTATCAAGAGAGTCGTGTACATGTTTTAGGTCATTTATAAGTTTACCCAATTCATTTGGATGAATTATAATCCTTTTATCTCTCATCGGATCATGTTAGCACTCCAAGGTAGCCTAAAAGTGCCTCAAGGTCTTAACAATTATTCATAAAGATTAAGATTTAAATGAAAAATAAAATACCATGAATCATGAGTTAATAATAGTTCCCTATTATGCCTAAAATATTTATCCACCAATAAACCCTTAAAGAGATATATGAGCAAAAGTTGATAGCCTCATGAGTTGGCAGGTTGTGATAGTGAGGTCTAGGTGAGTTGGGGCATGTAAGTGAATATTTTAGCTTATTTTTGAGATTAAAATGACCTTAATAGGTCTATGACATATATATTGGTTCAAAAATATTATCCTCTTGTTACTTTCTTCTTCAAACTCTCTGTACACACCACTAAGTGATACCTAGTGTTCTCAAGTCCACTTGCACTAAATACCCTAGCTAATCATTTCCACCTTTTTTCTCCCACTATCAAGGATTTAGGAATTATTATGATGCATATCCATTTTTCTCACCATCTCCTTGGTATTCTTAAGGTCCTCAACCCAAATCCAACTTACTAATTTTCATCTAACTTCCGATATAGACATGTGTATGCAATTAACCTAGAGCAAAGATTGTCAACATGTATTTATTATTGAGTCTGAGGGATACTTTGAATTGTATTATCATCATGGAATCATCCTCTCAAGATTCACACATACCCAAAAACCTTTCAAGTAATAAATTTCCTCCTTAGACTTAGGTAGGACTATATTATTTGCATTTAGACTATTAGACCTGAACAGAGCTCATCCACTCCTCCTCACTCCATATACTTTATTGGGAGTTATATGGGGTATTTTATCACATAGACCATTAAAATTTATTAATTTCCATTTTATAATCCTTCCTTTCACCATGGACAAGCAACTTCTCCTAGCAAGGTTAGGTAATCAACTAGCTATGTATGGAGAGTTGAGGTGAGTCTTACTTTGATTACCCTCCTCTTTTAGATCCATTTGATATAGATTACCTAATAACTTGAGTTATATTCTAAAATTCAAACCCTCATACACCACCTTCTCAAGTTTTGGAAGACACTTGAGTCACTTAAATAGACTTACACGTGACCCTTCTGCCTGTGTGTATTTATTTAATATTAGTCTACAAGCTTGAGGTTTAGGATCTTCATTTAAAAACACTAAACCCATTAAAAATCCTATAATTTTATTTATGGCTTGGAACTTTCCTCAATACCTTAAATCTCTATGATTTCATCAGTCATCATTGTTGGAGATAGTCTTCCTTATAAGTAGATGTAGGTGACTATTTTGAGAGTTTGACTGTGTTTGAAGATTTATTGATATTAAATTATCACTCTCCAAACCTCCTAATGACTCTATAATTTTTTAAATAGTTTAATTAATTCATAGTGTCATGTAAATCTATACTTTATCAACCCATTGTTCAAGATAACTTCCTTAAAAGTTGACTATAGGTGACTATTAGAGAAAACTGAGTATGAAGTCTTGAGTTTGGCCTTTTCCAAGCATGATGTCAGTAATAAATATTTAAAACTCATTGATAAATCTTACCCACTAGTATTAAATCCTCATAAATCATTCTCAAGGCATCTTCAAACTTTCTTGTTTTGTACCCTCATATACAGCCCTATGTAGAAGTATAGGCTTGTGGACTCTGTCCTATCTAACTTTCATTGGATATCAAATGATTTATCATATTCACTTATTTATGATATATTTAAAACATGAATCCATTTAAATTCCTTTATTTTTAGGCCTATAACTTATACATTGACATCTTTCATTAGTTTTTTCCATTTACCTGTATGGACTGTATGCAATCAGCTCAAGGCTTTAGAGGTCTATGCATAGAGTTTGGATATATTCAACTCTACCATGACACCTAAAAAATAAATCCTTATCGATGGATATTCCTCACTTCATAAAAGGTTAAATTTAAACTTTTTTAACATTTTAAATCCCCTATTATCTTATTCAAACACAAGCTTATGCATAAGTGTCAAGGTCTTTAAACTTGATCATAGTAACCCTCATTAGTTTCAAGATAGTTTAGGTGTCATCATGAGTCTTATAATACTATTATTATATGAATTTAAGTTTTTATTTAACCTTACTCTTACATTTAGGTTTCCAAGTTTCAACCTATATCCTTAGTCAACATAATTTCTTACAATTGTAGACCTATAGGTTTGTAAAACTGTAGGTCTATAATTTTGGGATTATAGGCTTTCCCATGTGTTAGAAATATTGTCATTGATGTCAAAGGTCTAAAAATATTTTTGAAAAAGGCCCCATATCATTTAATATCTAAAGGTGTTTTTAATGTTCATATCTTGGCTAAAGTGTGTTAATATTAATTAAATATTAATGAATATATTTTTGGTTGCATAAAGTCAAAAGAGGGCCCATGAGGAAGTCAAAGAGTCACCAAGTAAAGACAAAAGAGGAAAAGGATGAATTTTCCCATGAATGGTCACCTTGAAGAATTTAAAGAGTTGTGAGATAAAGACAAAAGAGGGAAAGGACACATTTTACCATGAAGGGTCACCATGTGACTTTTTATATGAAAAAATTTGAAGGGTCATGCAAGTTTAGTGCCATTTTCCATGTGAATTGAAAGGTCACAAAGGGTGAATGCCAAAGGTCATTTGGAATGATATAAAAGGAGGATTTAGAAGCCATTTTTAATAAGCAAGGAAGATCATGGTTTTTAATTGTTATATTTAGCTTAGAAGAGCAGAGGAGAGAAAAGAAATAGATATAGTAGTATGATATCATTTGTTGAGAAAGCAACTTTGAGAGATAGTTTGTGTTTTATACACAAAGGGGTTGGTTCTCCTATGGATTGGTGATCACAAATCATTTTTGTGATGGTGCTCATCAAATGGTTTGGTGTTCCTATGGGTTGGTGCTCACAAATCATTGTTGCATTGGTGTTCCTACAAGTTTGGTGCTTACGAACTTTATAAACTTGAGTTGGTGCTCATTTATATACTTGAGATTATTATCTATGGTTTTTCCCACTTTGGGTTTCCATGTAAAATATGGTGTGTCTCTCTCTTGTGTGGTGCATGTTATTGCTTTAAATTTTATTGCATATCTTGAATGTATGATTAAGTGGTTAAAGCAAAAATAATTTGATTAAGTAAAAGATATATCCCATGCTTAACACCATGGTTATGGACATATAATTTTGAGCTTGAATTTATCCAAAAATTATCCATTACTTTATTTAAAATGTGTATCCCTACATACACTTTTGATAAGGCTAGATAAGCCTTGTGAAACTACCCTTATGTAGGCAGACCCTGATGCATAGTGCTTAACAGTTAGCTTGAAACCACTTAGAGAGGATATTATAAGGTGATAAAATATGTTTTAAAACCTTTAATGGATTTATATGATGGTATAATACATTTAATAATCACTTAGACTCATTAGACCATCTAGAGAATCCTGAAACATAAAGAAACATTGATAATTACTTACAAACTATGTACAAGAGTAGCTTCTCATGCCAAATAACCTCCCACATGTGCCAATATAGTTATTTAAACATTTAAAATGGTTTTAAAAACCTCTTATTACCTTTTAAAATTGTTTTCTTGTAACCAAAAGGTTCACACTTGCATGGGGATTGCATAAAACTTAGCTTGTGGGGATTTAGGCCTAAAAAAAGTATTCTAGCTCCTTAGAGATTGTTCATAAAGATAAGTATCTCAACCCCATTACCAATTACAAATATTTGAATCCAATATGCATCCCCTATTATGAAAAAAAATTAGCTCCCAACTCCAACTGTACAGCCTGTACCATTCATCTAAAAATAACTTTCATGAGCTTGTGAAGGGAGTGATGGAGAAGAGAGAGAATTTAGTAAAAATTTGAGACTTTAAAACTTATACAATGATGTATTATGACATTTAGAATCCCAATGGACACCTCCTCAATGTTTTCTTCTAAAAATGAGTTCATAAGTCCGTACAAGTGAATGAAAACCACCCTCTAAAGTGTTGAAATTAAGATTCTGACCATTTTATAACATGATAACATATGTTTCAGTTATTTAAATTATCCATGGACATTTTTAAGTTTTATTATATAGATTTTTCACTTTTTTAACTTTGACATACATGAAACTTAGCTAAAATCACCTTTTTCCTCCATGAAACACTACCTTAAAGTTCATAAATGAACCTTAACACTCCAAAACATCATGAAATTTTATTAAAAATTTATTAAGACATAAAATTACCTTGAGAAACTCTTAACAACCTATGACATTCCTTGACCAATTTTCAAGACGTCATGACATGGCTAGATTATTATATGACCAAAGTAAGACATTACCTTAATTTCTCCAAACTTACCTTAAACAATGCTAATAATGTTTTATGAAGACTTTTTTAAGGCCATATAAGGCATGACAAGACCACATATAATTTTTTACAACCGTATGGAAATTTTAATTTAGAGGGGGTTGACTAATTTTGACTTGAGGTCAAAATTTGGTCAATAATATCTATATTATATTTTATATCAATTTATGTCAAAGATCATGATTCATGATATGAAAAAATGAATTATTAATTTTAATTCTGAAGAACAAATATTAAATAATTAGTGTAAACCTACCCACAATCTAGCTTATTGATGAACAACCTGAATTGGTCAAAGTCCCAACCATAATTTTATGTGGTGAATGGCCCATATTACATATTTAATCACAATTTTGAAATATTTTTGGAGGTCATAGGTGTTAATCATATGTTTATTAGGGGTTTCAAAAATACCCTAGATTTATCTTTATGTTATTTTCCCCATTTTTCATAGGGGGTTTGGGGTTTTAAAAAAATCCCGTCGGAGATTATTCTATCACCTCCACAATATCCTGTCATTTAACAATTTTCCTATTCTAAATCCATTTATGGAGTTATAACCCTAAACCCAATGTAAAAAATGATAGAAATAATATAAGTATAAAGCTATGGTTTTTTTGAAACCCCTAAATTATTTCATATTATGAATTTGATCTCTAACAGAAAAAAATGGTATAAAATATAAGATATGTACTATCACTAACTCCCCTATATAAATATTTTTTTGTTTTATTGAGTATTTAACCTAAGAAATTAATATATTATATATCATTAATCATGATTCACATCTAAAACTTGATTTTTAGTACCAACATAAATTGACAATACTATTAAAATTGATTTACATTGCTAACACATAAATATTATTCAAACAGTTCATGTGCCTTGTATATGCTTTAACATTTTGTATTTATATCTACTAGGGAATTTGTAACTATGTCTTCCATAAGCTGAAATTTTTATATTCCCATAGATTTTTGCTTTGGGTCAAAAAAATAGTAGCAAATTATAATTCAAAATCCTTTTGGTTAATATCCTCCAATCATTTCATTGTATGAGATTTAGTCTCTTCAAAGAATTTTATCAAATATTTTGTGTGTCATGTGTGCACTCCCACATTTTATATACATGTTTATTCACTATTTACTTTTATTTTATTGATGTTTTCTTGCAGAGTGTGTGTTTATTGTTATCTTCCCATTTGCAATGGTTTATTTGTTGAATTATGTTATATTTTGCAATGTGGTTATCATCAATTTGATAATCTTGGGGGAATTATGTGATTTTAATAAGTATCTTAATACAAAATTAGTATTTGTAATAGTGGAATTAGTCTATTATTTTTTAGTGATGAAGACTATCTGATATTAAGTGTTATGAATTTTTTAATCTATAAGTAGTGATGATGGTGTTCATGGGAAGTACAAGTTACTATCCTTCAACTAGAGAATAGGTTTTAAACCTATAGTGGTCTAAATCATAACTATATATTCACCTAGTAATATATTATGTTTAAAAATGCAACAATCTATTTAGTTTTCCTTTCTTATTTTGAACCAAATGCAAAAAAATTTCTTTGAAATGTAATCAATATATTATTTTTTTCCACATTATCAATTATATTAAAGCCTTTAAGGCATGGTTATGGGAAAAATAATTAATTCTCCTTAAGCTATTCAATAGGTTTTTAACCTATAGTGGTTTGCATCATAACTATATATTCACCCTATCTAAGCCTAAATATGCAACAACATTTTTAGTTTTCCTTTCTTATTTTGAATCTAATGCAATAATTTTTATCTAAAATGTAAGACATATATTATACTTTCCACATTCTCAATAATATTTAATTATTTTTGGCATGATAATGAAAACCAAAACAAGTTCTCCTTAAACTTTCCAAAATGTTTTAATCCTATAGCAGCCTACATAAGAATTATACGTTCAATATCATGTGTTGAGTTTCCACTATGGTTATAATTATTTCTAGGGTAAGAAATATTAATATGTCAACATGATAATTTATACCTTTGTAGAAAAGTTTTTAGACATATCCAAAGACTCTTAGAAAAGGCTATAAAAAGATAAATGTTAGAATCAAAAGTTAAACTTCAAACTAGATAGTACAATAATTATTCTTATGTACATTTTTAGCATTGTGTTCACTTTTTCTTTCTTATTTTGGACCTAATGCAAAAAAAATCTTAAATGTAAGAAATATATCATATTTTCCACATTCTCAATCATATTCAATTATTTATGGCATGTTTAGGGGAACATTATTAAGTTCTCCTTCAACTAGCCAAAAGGATTTAAATCCATGGTGGCCTGCATCAAAACTATAAGTTTAATATCATGTGTTGAGTTTCAACCATGGTTATAATTGCTTATAGGTTAATAAATGCTTATATTAAAACCTCATAAATATTTTTGTCTTATTTTAAGCTAAATATTATTATCAAAGTCTATAAATAGATAATTTCTAGAATCAAAAGTTAAACTTCAAACTAAACAATATGATAATTCTTCTTGCAAACTTCAAACTAAACAGTATGATAATTCTTCTTGCATACATTCTGAGCATTATGTTCAATTTTATTGTCTTATTTTGAACCAAATTCAACAATTTTATCTAAAATTTAAGACACATATTATATAACTTTGAAAACTGATAAATTTTACATTGTTCATTTTGAAGTTTAATTTAAATATAACACACTATCATGTGTTGATTTTCAGCCATGGTTATAATTGCTTATAGGTTAATAAATGCTTATATTAAAACCTCATAAATATTTTTTTATTATTTTAAGCTAAATATTATTATCAAATTCTATAAAAAGATAAATTATAGAATCAAAAGTTAAAATTCAAACTAGACAATATGACAATTCTTCTTACATACATTTTGAGCATTATGTTCAATTTTATTGTCTTATTTTGACCTAAATTCAACAATTTTATCTAAAATGTAAGACACATATTATATAACTTTGAAAATTGATAAATTTTACATTGTTCATTCTAAATTTTAATCTAAATATAGCACACTAACATCAACCTTAAAAACCACCCTACATTGCTTGAAAATTTTGTCCTCTCCATGGTAGGGAGCCCTCTTTTGGTCCTCTCCATGGTTGGGAGCCTTCCAAAACAAAGTGATATTTTTTTATCACCAATTTTAGGAGACATCCAAACCATGATGAGGTAAAATACAACTTATATTCCATTGTAAAATTTTCTCAAATTTGAGGTTGATATGTCATTGAGACAGTAAGTGTTTACTCAATTTTTTTTTATTGGGTTCCACTTTTTAAGTTGAAATGTAAAGATAGTTTAAAATATCATTATTCCTAAGAAACATATAAAATAACTATGTAATTTTATTATTTAATTTTTACATCAGGAATAATTTTATATTTATTATCTCATCGAGGAGATGGATTTTATAAATACAATAAGATGTAATTGTCCTCCTACTTTACAGTGACCAGATTTAGAAATCTTTGCTTAATTATTATTTTTGATGCACTCTATGCTTGCAATGTGAATAGGAGGAATCTTTAACTCTAGTGATGGATAGATATTATGGCCCTCTTAATTAATTTTTTTCATGTCAATTTATTGAATGTATTCCATTCCATGGTGCCTTATGCTAAGGCATACTTGTTGGAAGGCCTTATTACTAGGACAATAATTATGTGAATATTTTCACTTAATTGCACATTTTCTTGTAATAAATAAAACATCATGAATAATTTTTAAGTATGTTAGTATACTCATTTTATATATGAGTTAATTAATTTCAAAGGAATTACATATATCATAACATTTATTTGTGCTATAATTTTAGTGTGTGATGTCTATAGTTAGTCATCATAGGGTGGTTTCAACCTTTCCTTCTTTCTTAAATAATATGTTTAATATCCTAAAATCTTGTGTATATTTTGGAGTTTGAACCATTCATTTTTTTGGTAAGGTCCTTCAAACGCAATATATATGGGGAAGAAACATTGATGTCATTTGACAATTACCAATAGAAATGTTTTGTAGAGAATGAAATGGATTTATTAGTCAGTGTAGTTTGTAAAAAATTGAGGATAGTTTCCTCCATACTAATTTCTATTTATCCATCAACATGTAAAAGACACCACAATATTTTATTTTGCCTATGATATCCACCATTATTTATGTACCTAAAATGACTTAACAACTCATTCTTGGGCATTTCTTTTAACATGTGTGTGCTTAACATGCCACCTACCCATTTATGCATCTATGGTGGTCATTTAAAAATATGGTCTCATTAAAATACTAGGTACCTGTTAATACATTAGTTTAATATTTTAATATTTTAATATTAAACTATGAATTGTAAAGGTATCTAAAATGGGAAATTCATGTGATTAGTAAAAAATTTCCAAGGATAAAATCTCAATTTATCGATTGCATGCAGGGTGGCTATGTTAAGTGAAAAAATTGATAAGTAAAAAATTTTTAGTGATTTAAAATATTTATAAGAACCATACTTTTCCATGGTATCTTGCTTCTAAACTGATGGGGGATCCTAAAATCATCACATTCCATGGGAGGTCACATTTTTGGTGGAATTTTGTCATGCAGTTTAGGTGGGGTATATGTTTTCAACATTGTTCATACATGTCTATGAGGGTGCCATGGATTATTTTGATTGAGTTATATGTGGATAAATTTAAATGGATGAAAGAAGAGAGTTTTTAATTGTTGTCATTATTTATTACAATCCCATATATTTAAATTACAAGTTTCTATGCCACTTGGAAAAGAAATATGTTGAAGTAGAAGTTGAACCCATTGATATTATTCCTCATTTATTCTCATCTCATGTGATCACAAACCCAAATAAAATAAAATGAAAGGTGAAGACTAATTATTAAGGATAAACTATTATTTTGAGAAATGGGAATCAAAAAATTTGCCAACAATATGTTTAGGTGTTTAACTCTAATTTGGATATAGATCCTATTTTAATGATTAGGGTTAAGTATATAGAAATTATAGGGAAAATGGGTGAATATCATATTTATAACAAGTTAATTAATGTTCTAAACTTAGATGTACCATATTCTCAATTTATAAAGTTGAGATATGTTACTAATGGAAATTGTATCTATGTTAGATATACA